>CM076244.1:5878414-5973414 GCA_038380765.1 Odontothrips loti | reverse complement strand
CAGGGGGCGGCGCGGCGCTATGGCGCTCCGAGGAGGCCGGGAGGCCCGTAATGTGACAGAGGCCCCCAAATTAGGGGCGGTGGCAGGCGGTGGCGCTTGAAGCAGGGAGATAATCAGATATCGCGGCGGCGCGCCGAGAGGCCCCCCCCCTCCCCCCCTCCGCGGGCCCCCGGGGCGCCCGTGTGAAGAGGCGTGGCCAGCGCGGCGCGGACTACTTGGCAAAGGTCACAGTTGGGGCAAACCCTGTGCCGCCTTCATGCCGAGCTCGGCCGTGGGCCGGCAGGGTCGGGGTTGTTACCGTATGGGTCAACCAGGTCGCCAGAGTGTGAGCGGGGCTCCTCGTCGTTGTAGCGCTCGGTGATGACTAAGGGCCGCGGGGCCGCGGGGCCGCGGGGCCGCGGGGCTGCGGGGATGCCGTCGTCGTATTTCGACACCCGTGTCTGTTTTAAATTCCCTCCAAATAGGAGAGGGCGACGCGGTGGCGAAAAAAAAGAGAAGAGAAGGGGAGGGAAAAAAATATAAAAAATAAAAAAGAATAATGAGTTCCGCTGAGACATCATAAAAGTGGGTGGCTTCCCTTCTGGGACTCCTTCAAAAAATCGTAAACGTCTTCCTCACTCTCCCGGGGAGTGACAGACAGGGACCCGACCTAATTTACAGATCACTCCCCCCTCTCTCTCTCCCCCTCGGGTGGCAGAGACGCCCCTGCAGGGCCTCTCCCTGTCCCTCTGCCTACAACCGTGGGCAATTAGGCTGTTGAAGAATCCAGGGTAATGCTTCACACCCGAGTTAAAGGGAAAGGGAAGAAGGGAGGCTGGAGTGAAAGGCGGGAGGAGGTCCCTCAGCGCGGAGAAGGGTAGAGGACATGAGGTCACCGCAGTGGGGGGCTGGAGGATACTGGGGGAGACGGGGGGGGGGGGGGGGGGGGGGCTCAAGCAGGCGTGGAGAAATGCGAACATGCTTACGGGCGTAGAGCAGGGAGCAGGGGTTGGTTGGAAGAGGGATAAACATATCGTGGGAGGGAGGGGGGAAGGGGAGGGGTGGGGGCGCCCGGGCGCCCTCGCTCCTCCGGGTATTTTTTATGCCGTTTGGCGTGCTCGCTGCTCGGTGGTGCTTTTGTCATATCAAGAGCACGGGTAGGGAATGGGGGCGTGCGTTGTCAGTGTGCGTGTGTGCGTGTGTGCGTGTGTGCGTGTGTGCGTGTGTGCGCGCTGTCAGTGTGCGTGTGTGTGCGCGGGGCTGGTGACGGCCGGCCTTTCCTGACGGGACGGGAGCTGGGGCACACACACCACACTCTCACCGTGTGTGTATAATTTTTATTTGCTGCTCTCTTCTCATCACTTTCAGCCGCATCATTTTAAGCTGACGGAGGTCGAGGCGTGGTGGTGGTGGTGGTCGGTACCCCGTGCTCGAGCCCCCGGCCCGTCACGGCCTGGCCCGGCCCCCTCCGCGGGGGGCTAGCGGGGGCCCTTATTTTTGGCAGGGCCCTCCGCCGCCTCCGCGCCTTCGTTGACGTCGGGGATCAGAGCTCCTCTCCACGACCAGGGGCGTCTGGCAGGAAACGCCTGCTTCTTGTCGAGATGCGTCCGGAAGAGCGAAGCCGGAGAGAGACACACAGAGAGGGATGGGGGGGGGGGGGGGGGAGAGAGAAAGAGATAGCGTTGGCGCCGCCCGACATCATCGTGTCGGTGCGGACGGGACGGGGCGGGGAGGAGCAGTGCCGAGGGCCGAGCCGGGCCGGGCCGGGGTCTGCAAGCAAAGCAGTGTGGGGATCAAGGCGGCGTAGCGGCGTGGCGCACTCTCAAAAAAGTATGCTTGAATCAGCGCAAATTTGATGCCTACCCTGAAATCCTGGGTAACTTTCCCCAATTCAGCAACAGGATACTTGTGCCACCCATCACTATGCCCGATACAGGCATACAATTCGGCACAATCTGATGCCTGAGTTAGGCATGTAGACTGATGCCTGAATCGGGCATCCATATTTAGTGGCATGTCTTGATTCAGGCATAGCTGCATAGCCACTACGAAATTCTTGTTTCGAGCATGTTATGCTCGTTTTTAGCATATTATGCTCGGGGGAGATTTTGAGGTTCAGGCATAAAATCTGCTATGAAACAGGCATATTTTGCGTGATTCAGGCATATTTTTTTGAGAGTGCGGTGTGAGATCACAAGTCACAGGACGCAGCAGCATAGCACATAGCCGTCTCTTTCACTCTATAATCCACTGGAATCCGAAACGCACAGCGGCGCACCGCGGCGGTATGCTGCGAAAACACGCGCCGGTGCGGCCGGAAGTGTCGAATTTCGAGTAATAAATACGATTCAGTTTTAAAAAGTTTCCTTTTTATGCAGAGTAAAACCCTACGTCATATGCGGAATTTCGAAGCGGGCGCATCGTCAGCGCTGTACGAAGTTCCCATCCGCGTTGATGGGGGGTGACCTCCACGGGAATAAAATGGAAGACTAATGAAACAGTGGGCATTAGCGGCCCAAAGTCCTCAGCCATCTGCAAACAAACAGCCACGGGCAGCATAGCCATGCATAGCCAGCCAGCCTTGTCCTCTCTCTCCCTCTCACACACACACACACACACACACACACACACACACACACACACACACACACACACACACATACAAACACACACACACACACATACACACACACACATACAAACGCACACACACACACACACACACACACACACACACACATACACACATACAAACACACACACACACACACACATACACACACACAGCCTACTGTAGTATCAGCGGCAGCTCCTGGGCCTTGTGGCATGGGGCGCCGGGCCGGGCCGGGCCGTCGCGGACCCCCGGCCTGCATACGCTGGCCCATAAGGCACATTCGTATGTTTTTATGCGCGCCTGAGAGATAAGGTTTAATGAATGTTTTCGTCCCCGGAGGACACACTCATGCATGGCGTGTGTAACCCGGCCCCGGCCGGCCGGCTTAGTCGCGGACTCCGCCATGATGGCCGTGTCCGCAATAGGCGAACTTTGCGGTTCCGACGCCGACTTTTGGCGCGCCCTGCTCGACTCCCCGTTCGAACACTCTCCCCCCCCCCCCCCCTCAGTTATGCGAGGCGAGCCCTCCGAGACACGCCCGACTACATATGGAGCTGGTTTGCGCTGCGCCGCAACGGGGCCGGAACGGGTGTCGCTCCAAACGACTTTCCGGTCATCCCGTCTTTTTTTTTTCGCGGGGAGGCCGCCGCTGGTAGGGGCGGGCATGGCCTGGGGGCGGGCGGGGAGCGGGCGGGGGGCGGGCGCGGGGCCCACCAGGCGCTTCCGCCTCCCATATAGAAGGGCGCGCGGGGGCGGGCAGCTGCCGGGGGCGGGAAGCAATAATGACCATGGGAAATCGGAGTGCAGCGGCGGCACGCCTTATGACACGGGAAGGGATGAGGCCATTGGGGGCTGCGGGGAGGGCTGCGGGGAGGGCTGCGGGGAGGGCTGCGGGGAGGGCTGCGAGGAGGGCTGCGGGGAGGGCTGCGGGGAGGGCTGCGGGGAGGGCTGCGGGGAGGGCCGCGGGGAGGGCTGCGGGGAGGGCTGGGGAGGGCTGCGGGGAGGGCCGCGGGGAGGGCTGCGGGGAGGGCTGCGGGGAGGGCTGCGGGGAGGGCTGCGGGGAGTGCTACGGGGAGGGCCGCGGGGAGGGCCGCGGGGAGGGCCGCGGGGAGGGCTGCGGGGAGGGCTGCGGGGAGGGCCGCGGGGAGTGCCACGGGGAGGGCCGCAGGGAGGGCCGCGGGGAGGGCTGCGGGGAGGGCTGCGGGGAGGGCTGCGGGGAGGGCTGCGGGGAGGGCTGCGGGGAGGGCCGCGAGGATCAGCCGCTTCCGGACCTGCCTTATCCATTTCTCACTCCCGCAGGATAGGCAACCCCTTGCGAGCCCCTTCCGGGCCCGGCCTGCAGGTGGTCCTGGTCCAGGCCGCGGGTGCGGGTCCGCTGACCGCGGTTGCCATGGCAGCGCCGTAGCGGCAGCAGCAGCGGCAGCGCCACTTTGTTTTGCATCCGTATCGTCACCCGGCCGCTACCGCTACGCCGGCTGGCTGCACGTGGCCGGCTGGGTCAGGGGCTGCCATGAGCTGCCCTGCCACGGGCTGCCCAGCGCGGCCCCAGAGTAGTGCTCCTGCCCCCAGGCCGTGACAGGGGGGGGGGGGGGCTGTCTAGGACCGTACCGTCCGCACACTGTTACGTTAATGCGAATCCGTTGTGAGCGCAGTCTAGTGTGGCGACCCCTCTCCAGGCCGGCCGAGCCCCGGACGCCCCGGTCGGCGCCGGGCCCCGCTGCGTGCCTGCTGTGTGGTGCACCGGGCTCGCGTCGCTCGCGTCGCTGGCGCCGCTCTCGTCCAGCGAATGACAGCAAGGCGTCAGGGCCGCCGCTGCCTGCCGTGCGGTTCTCAGGGAAGGGATCGCAGCACAGTAATGAGCAGAATAAGCGAACGGGGGTCCGCCCGGATGATGGCCTGCTTCGTCTGCTTCGTAGCTGTCGACGAGTCCCCAGTGCAAAAAGAAAGGGCACGAAACGCCGGCTGAAATTGGCCATGTAAGGTTGCATGTAGAGAATGCAGCGAGAGAGGCGACGAGAGTGAGAGAGACGGAGCCTATCTGCTGTTGCTGTCCTTTCCGCCTCATTTGAATAACTAAAAGCCCCCGACAGCAGCAAACCTTTTCCCTGCTCTCTCTCTCTCTCTCTCTCTCTCTCTCTCTCTCTCTCTCTCTCTCTCTCTCTCTCTCTCTCTCTCTCTCTCTCCCTCTTCCCCCCTTCTCTGGGAAAGGGGCACAAGAGCTTGAAATCAAGATGACAATTAAATCCGGAGGGGTGTGTGCAGAACCGTATGCCTGAGCACGGAACCTGCGCAATGCAGGCGGGCTGGATGAGATGAAGAGAGCAGGGGAAACTAAGAGAGACAAGGAGAGAGAGAGAGAGAGAGAGAGAGAGAGAGAGAGAGAGAGAGAGAGAGAGAGAGAGAGAGAGAGAGAGAGAGAGAGAGAGGAGAGAGAGAGAGAGAGAGAGAGAGAGAGAGAGAGAGAGAGAGAGAGAGAGAGAGAGAGAGAGAGAGAGAGAGAGAGAGAGAGAGAGAGAGAGAGAGAGAGAGAGAGAGAGAGAGAGAGGAGGAAGAGAGAGAGAGAGAGACCTGCCTCCGGAGCTGCAACCAGACCAGACCATCTGCACCCTCATCCCTTCCGGATCCACCCTCTCCCTGATGATGGCACCGTCACGCTCCCAGCACCCTTAGTCCCTATGGGCCTCCGGCTCCGGGCTCCGGTGTTGCGACCGGGGGGGGGGGGGTTGGGCGATGAGAAGAATGTAAGCTTGATCAGGAGACCGCACTTGGTTCCAAAGGGCTGCTCGTAACACCGGGCTCCGGGCTCCGGGCTGCCTCCTGGGCGGCTTGGCCCCGACTGCATTGCATGCGGGGGCGTTTGCTTGTTTTAGCCCAACCACCCTATGCCCAGAAAATGTTGCGCTAAATAGTTTGCAAAAGAGCCGCCGCCTGTATTTTCCATAGTACAGGCTTAATCGGTCGGGGAGCTGGGGATTCTGTTACGCTCCGCTGGCCTTGTGCTGGGGGTGGGTGCTGTTGCTGCTGCTGCTGCTGCTGCTGCTGCTGCTTCTGGTCCGAGCCCCACGCGCTCCGCTCCAGTCCCCGCCGGGCTCCACCGTGCTCCCGCTCCGAGACGTTGCCAACTTACAGACGGACTACACAGCACGGCCCCAAGGCCCCTTAGAGCGGCTTAATTCATGTAACAGCAGCACTATTAGAGCCGTACGAGGTGGTAATGTGCAACACTTAAAACTTTCAACAGTTGGTAAAGCATCGGCGCGTCTCGCCGGGGCCCACGACCGCCACGGCGGGACCACGCCTCCCGACAACAACTTGTAAGGTATCAGGGGAGTCTGGCGGGGTGGAGGCCATGGCGGAGGCTCCCGGGCCAAGGCGCAGCGAAGGCGAAGCCCGGGCTCAGGGCTGAGGGGCCCGCTGCTGCCGCTGCTGCCGCTGCTGCCGCTGCTGCCGCTGCTGCCGCTGCTGCCGCTGCTGCCGCTGCTGCCGCTGCTGCCGCTGCTGCCGCTGCTGCCGCTGCTGCCGCTGCTGCCGCTGCTGCCGCTGCTGCCGCTGCTGCCGCTGCTGCCGCTGCTGCCGCTGCTGCCGCTGCTGCCGCTGCTGCCGCTGCTGCCGCTGCTGCCGCTGCTGCCGCTGCTGCCGCTGCTGCCGCTGCTGCCGCTGCTGCCGCTGCTGCCGCTGCTGCCGCTGCTGCCGCTGCTGCCGCTGCTGCCGCTGCTGCCGCTGCTGCCGCTGCTGCCGCTGCTGCCGCTGCTGCCGCTGCTGCCGCTGCTGCCGCTGCTGCCGCTGCTGCCGCTGCTGCCGCTGCTGCCGCTGCTGCCGCTGCTGCCGCTGCTGCCGCTGCTGCTGCTGCTGCTGCTGCTGCTGCTGCTGCCGCTGCTGCCGCTGCTGCCGCTGCTGCCGCTGCTGCCGCTGCTGCCGCTGCTGCCGCTGCTGCCGCTGCTGCCGCTGCTGCCGCTGCTGCCGCTGCTGCCGCTGCTGCCGCTGCTGCCGCTGCTGCCGCTGCTGCCGCTGCTGCCGCTGCTGCCGCTGCTGCCGCTGCTGCCGCTGCTGCCGCTGTCGCGCCGGCCGGCCGTGAGGTAGGCAGCCCGGCCGGCAGCTCTGCGGTGGGGCTGCATAGCCGCGCCCGCTCGCGCCGCCGGGCCGGGACACAGGCCGCGCGCCACGAGACGGCGGGGAAGAACGGGATGGAAGTACGTAGTGTCGTGAAAAGTTGAACTTCAAGATTTAATCGGAAATGGGCGCAGTTTAGATAAAATTCACCAAAATTGCTGTGTAATTTTCAACTCGTACTCTCAAATCCGCGCCTATTTTCACAAGACATCGACGATGGTGTGAAGAGATCCGAACGGACGTCTGAAGGAAAGATGCGGGAGGGAGACCGGAGAGACGATCACCCCATTCTTCCCTGCTCCCTTCTCCCCCCCCCCATCTCTTTCGCTCTCTCTCTCGCTCTCTCTCCCTCTCTCCCTCTCTCTCGCTCTCTCTCTCTCTCTCCCTCTCTCTCTCTCTCTCTCTCTCTCTCTCTCTCTCTCTCTCTCTCTCTCTCTCTCTCTCTCTCTCTCTCTCTCTCTCTCTCTCTCTCTCTCTCTCTCTCTCTCTCTCCCCCCCTCTCTCTCTCTCTCTCTCTCTCTCTCTCTCTCTCTCTCTCTCTCTCTCCCTCGCTCTCTCTCTGTTGTGCCCTCGGCTTAGTCGGATCGGACTGGACCGGGGTCGGACGTCGCTCCTCATCTTCCGCTTCAGGAAACATTACTGCCCACCATAGTTCTATTTTTCGTACCGCGAAATTGGAGTCTCGACAAAATCTTGCGGCGGCGGCGAAAAGAGGCAAACCGCAAACGCCATCACCGTGGTCATATTTCAGTGGAAATAATGAGGGCGATGACCACCGCTTGTCGCCAGGTATCGCCAAATCTACGTGTGCGCGAGGTCGACGAAATAATGACGTGGAAACGTCGTAACAACAAAAATTAACAACAACAAAAAACAACAGAAAGTGCACATATCGACTGGGGCCATCGCCGCTCGCGGTCAGCGATGCCGGCAGCAGCCGGCAGACTGCGCTGCATACATTTGAGGGGAACTGGTGCGTGACGCCGGATAAACAACACCGAGTACGTGGCCGAGGCCGGCGAGGCGAGGTGAGGTGCCTGACGACGTTGATTCGATGCAATTCCGCGCGCCACCCCGTCGGCGCGCCGTCGGCAGCCGGCCCGGCGCGGTCTGCATTGTATTGAATTCGGCTCACAGACTTGAGTGCGCACCCTGCCGCTCCGCTGCTCCGCCGCTCCGCCGCCCCGAGCCGCTATGCTGCCCTCGACAGACACGCGGCCAGAAAGCTTTAAAAATAATGACAGTGGCGCACAGAGCGGTGCGGAGCGGGACTCCACCTGTTAACTTCGGCACCCACATTATCGAGTTTTCCAGGCGAGCGGTTGCCAGGCCAGAGAGAAGCCAGAGGGCGTTGGCGCTGCCGTGCCGTGTCGTTCCGTGCCGTTCCGTTCCGTGCCGTGCCGCGCCGCGCCCTGCCCAGGACGTTCACCCTTTCTTCTTTTTCCCTCCCCCGGGCGGGTGGCGCCTCTGTCTCGCTTTCTCTCGCTCCCTCTCACTCGACACCTGCCTGTGGTGGCGAAACGGGAGCGACAGAGACGACGGCGTGCATTCGAACGCCCCGCGAAACGAGCTGAGCCGTGTACAGTACTGTCTGATGAGCAGCGGCGGGTCCGATCCGATGGCCAGTGGAGGGGACTTTGATCCGGCAGCCGTGCCGAGCCGAGGCCGACCCGGGTTAGCTGCCCAGCGCGTGCACCCGCACCCGTGACCCCTGGAGGTGCCACTGAAAGGGCCTATCGGGCCCTGCGGCCCCCGCCCCCCGGTGTCTGCCGGCTGTAGCCGTTACATCCATTATGCTAATCGAGTACCTGGCCGCCGTGTGGAGCACACATGGTGCAAACCCTCCCTGTCCGGGGCTGACCGCCGCCAGAGGGCGCCGGGCGCCGCCGCTTGCAACATCCCACCCCCGTCCCGTCCCGTCCTTCTGGGCCCGCGGCTGGCCTGTGCTGGGGACGCCGGGGCCCAGGGCTACGGCTACACGGCAGGCAGGTGGCGGAGGCCGCGGCTGGCAGGCGGTCGGTTGTCGGTTCGCCTCCGCGGGGGTCGAGGGAGAAAAGTTTCCCCAGGCAGCCGCAGAAACTTACTTATCCCCGCGCGCCCAAAAGGCGGAAACATTCTCATCCCGCGGCACGCCACGGCACCGCGCGGCACGCTGTGCGCACAACACGGGGAAATGGGGACGGTAACCTGCCAAAAATCCAAGCTCTCAGGCGACTGTCTCGAAATGGGGTATTCCGGAGCAGGACTTGGCCGGAAACAAGACGAATATGAGAAGAATAAAAAAAGCGGATACGAAAGCTTACGGTGTGAAAAGTTACGCAGCACGTGCAACGCCGTCAGCCACGAGCCGACTTAAAAATTTGGAGGCTTATCTCTCGCTGACGATATGTCACTACCATTTGGTAGCGTCACACAGCGCGGGGCTTCTGAGGTCGCGCGGAGTAGTTCCGGCGCTGTGTGACCCTACCAAATGGCCATTTGGACCGGTTGTGACATATCGTAGTGAGCAAACTTTCGAGTCGGCTCGCTGACTGCGCAGCACACGCGTAACTTTTCGTACCGTAAGCTTCCGCATCCGCTTTTGTGATTCTTATATTCGTCTTGTTTCCGGCCAAGTCCTGCTCCGGAATACCCCATTCAAGAGCGGAGTACAGACACAAAAGTTAAAAGGGCACCTGCAGCTAGAAATAAAGCATGCACAGTAACAGTGTGCACGAACAATTTGGGAGTGATTCCAGGAGTGTATGCACCAAAAATTCAAAGTTATTCCCCCCTGCGGTGGCGAAGGGTTATCAAGAGTGCTCAGCGCTGCCCCTCCGACAGCATTATGTGCCCCGGCTGGAAATAAAGAGTGGTGCCGCTGGAAATAGTTGGGCCACGCTCCCTGCGCTTGTAAACGAGCGTGTCAAGCATATCCGTGAATATCAACTCGCCGCCCCTGGCTGGCTGTGCTGGCTGCCTGTGTGTGGCTGCCCGTGGCTGTCCGTGGCTGCAAAGTGCCTGTGGTGGCTGCCTATGACTGACTATAGCTGCCTATGGATGCCTGCTGGCCCCTTTCGCCCGTCGCTTTTCCGGTGCACGGAAGAAAGGCACACGCAACTCTCACACACAGACACACACGTGCGCGGGCATGCATGCACTCCACACACACATACACCCACACACACACACACACACACACACACACACACCTACACACACACACACACAAACACACACACAAAATATGATGACGATAAAAGACCGTCATGAAGCAAGATGGGGAACTTCCCCGGGCATAATGTACGAATGAAGAATCGTGCGTCAGACGCACCCCCGACCCTGCTTTAAAATGTCAAACGCCTTCGCAGGAAGCACGCGACGCCGCCCGGTCCACGCCCAGGACATTATATAAACACTACAAGCCGCAACGATAAAAGCGAATTATCATCAGCACCGTAAAGACCTTTGCATAGCGGGCTAATTTTTCTCGACGATATAATTCGCAGCGCCGCGCGCCACTTCCAGGATACTCCACATGCGTTCTCCATATTTCACACGTGCCCCATTAATGACGTTCGCTCCCCGCGCCGGGCTGCCAATAAAACAAACACTGCGTTTGCATTAAGGCCCAACAAGTGCATGGCACTGTCTTCATTACCGAGTCTCAAAGCGTCGCCGCCGCCACCGCCAGATGCCGCTATCGGAGCTGCAAACAGAAGCCCTAAAATTTACGGCATCCACAAGAACAACAGATCTATGCGCTGATACATTTTTAATTAATTGTTCATAAAAATTTCGCCGCCACCGCCGCCGTTGCGCGAGAGGCGGGAGGCGCGGAGCTAGTGTGTGTGTGTGTGTGTGTGTGTGTGTGTGTGTGTGTGATGTCCGCCCGACCAGCGCACGTCCGTGCCGCGTGCTCCGCTGGAATGCAAACCCTCCGGACTCAGTTCCACGTAACAGCGCTGCGAATTTCACGCAGTTACGCTTCCGGAACAGCCGCCGCCGCGCCGCCGCCGCGCCGCCGCCGCACCGCCAATGTCCGCCACAAACAACTGGTTCCTTTTTCACGACTGCACACGGCGCTGCACTGCTGGGCTGCATGCTGCCGCCGCCGGCTTCGCTGCGGCGCGGCATCGCACTCTGAACCGCCGCGTATAGTAATTAGGGGAGCGCAAAGTGTGTGCCGCGTTTTTTTACCCCGAATTATCAAACGGTTTGAAATATTTGGCGCCGCCCGTGCGGTTACTCCGTGGCTGCTGATATATAGGAAGGCCTTGCCCCTGGCCTTGCCTGGCCTTGCCGCACCACGTACGCGCTCGGTCCCGTGGAAGAGAGCGCGTGTGTATTTAGAGCACAATGGAACGAATTGTGTGGCGCCGAAACTGTTCCCCGGCTCCTTCGTCTCTAAACGTACCCGTTTTACTCCCTCATCGCTGGAGCTCGGATTTTCTTTCCAAACAAAAACCCCCTCGCCTTTCTCTCCTCCGATGCGCACGCAAAAAAATGACCTGCCAGGGTGCTAAAATTCTAGCAAGGGTGCAATATTTTTTAGGAGAATAGACTCAGCTAGATTATTTGCTGTAGTGCTAAATTGGATTTGCAAAACCTATTTCGCAGGTCCAGGTCAAGGAATTAGCACCCGCGCTAAAAATTTAGGTAACTACATGTCTTTCGTCAAAATTAGATTTTTACTCAAAAAATGAGGTGTCACCAGCTTGCTCCGTTTCCCGCAGCTACCGAGTAGCCACAGTTCATTCCCAACTATAGTTCAAGCCGTCGAACAGTATCAATTGATACCGCGCTGGGAAAACTGGTGACGCTTCGACCGGAGTCAAACCCGGATCATTATCCAGCGGAGCCCAGCACGGAAGCCACTGAGCCACCGAGACAACTACATGCGGGAGGGTCTGCCTCTCATACCATGCATGGGCCCGGACTAGCTGCGCTGCGTCTTATTGGTGCAGATCGAGTCATTACCGGTGCTCCCGAGGTTTGCAGGGACGCTAATCTGACTTGCTATTGATTCGCTAGCACCAAAGCTAAATTAATTAGCTGAACAGGACCAGCTCGTTTTGAACACAGCTAAACGCAAAATAGGACTTTAGCTAACGCGAAGGCAACCTCGGCAAAATGGCGCAGCAAAAGAGTTAACAATTTTGTCCCACAGCTAACCCATGCCAGCAAAAATAAAAAACAGCTCCGGTCTGACTTTTTTTTTGGCGTGCGAAGGGTGGTGGCGTTGCGGGGCCCGCGGGGCTCGCGGGCCGGAGTTGGCGTGCTCAAGTGCTTTGTTCATATTACTTTACCTTTATACACCTGCCTTGCAGGAATGAAGCACCTCAAAGAAAACCTTCATGATGTGCTCAGCGGGGTCGTATGTCTCGGGGCCATTTGTGTGTGTGTGTGTGTGTGTGTGTGTGTGTGTGCGTGGAACCTCGTCAGGGGAGCTAACACTGCCGGCCTATCCAGCGAAACACTTGAAGAAACACGCCGACAGCATTAGATTATTAGAGACCCCAAAGACTGCTCCCGTCCTGCTCCTTGAGGTCGCGTTCTGCGGAGGGCAACGTACACTTCTTCTCTGTCGCGCCACCCTCGGCTCCAGCCGCGCACACGGGAGAGGGAGGGAGAAGGAGAGAAAGAAGGTAAGCACACACACATACACGTCATGCTTTTCCGGAGGCAGCCGAGCACCGCGCTGCGCGGCCTCCGGACGGGAGCAGAGAAAAACACAGCGACGACCAAACAAAATGAAAGCATCCATCTTGACGGGGCTCCGCGAGGCGCCGCGGGGCGTTGCGGGGCGGCCGTGCTGGGCGCGGCTCTAATCAAATTACGGCACATGCACAGCCACTGCCCTCATCAGCGGAGGGCCATGACCTTGACTTGACCTTGACCCTGTGCGCCACTCTGTCACCGCGGCAGCAGCACCTGAGGGCGGTCTCTAATCTCAAATGAGGCGGTGTGCGAGAAAAATGGAGGTGTAGTGCCGAGGCAAGCGCGCAGAGATGCTATTCGTGCGTGCTCTATATCCCTCCGCCGCCTGCTGGGTAGGCAATTGCGACTTTCTGCGTGCACGCGTGTCGTGCGGGCTGGCCTACCCTGGAACTCGCAGGCGCTCGGACGCGTACTTTATGGCCGACGGCACCAGTCACTCTTCCTCAGCACAGGTTTCAGCAGCGTGGCGTCCCCGTCTGGTCTGGCCGGGTCGTGCACGTGTGTTTACACGGGGACTGCCCCATCGCGGGCCGCAGTGAACCGTGCGGCGTTCGGAGCGTTTTAATTCCGTTTTAAACTAGTTTCGATCGATGAGAGGTCCGAGCTGCCGGGGCGGCCGTGGCGGCCGTGGCGGCCCTACGGCGGTGTGGTGGGGGTCATTAACACTAGCCATCTCCCCGATCATAATTATGCTCCGAAATCCTGATGGGGGCGACCAGAGGTCAGAGTCCCGATCTGAGGCACGCCGCGCGCGCTTGCGAGCGCTAGCAGCCCGTACACTGCTGGCACTTTTGGCGGCAGCGCCGGGATTCCGGCCGGGAGGAACAACCATACTGCACACTGTACTCGCGAATTAAATCTCCGGGCCGCTGAGCTGCGCTGAGCGCTGCGCGCCGTGTTTGCGGAGAGAAGTTGAAGGGGACTCGGCGCTGCATTTTCGGCTGGTGGAGTGGGCGGCGTGGGCGCCAGTGGGCGCCGCGTGGGCGCCAGTGGGCGCCGCGTGGGCGGCGGCAGTGCGCCGGCCCAGTGTCCATACAGACGGTTCGGAGAGCTTTGACCAATTACCACGCCTTGTGAGCCGCACGGCGGACCGCGGCACCGCACCGCGGCCCGGAGCAAAGACACTGAGGTGGAGCAAAGCAGCAAAGCCGAGACGGGGAAAAGCTACACGGAGCGCGATGAGTATTTGAATGGAGTTCGTCATAACGCGGGGGCCTTCGCAGGGGGAGGCAGGGAGGTTTTCCCCCAAAGCGAGCCATAGGCAGGCATAGAGGCCACTGCGTGTCGGCGGAATTTAGCCCCCTCCTCTGGATTGAGTTGTAGTACCCTGCACTCGGCTATGTGCACGCCCGGGCAAAACTATTCCAGATCCGGCCGATAGCCGGAGATTCCTTGTGAGCTCTCAATCGAAGAAAACTGAAGAATCCGTGGCGGCAGCGGGGCGCGGGGCCGATCTCGAGTCACGTCGCGTTACTGTGTCTGATAGCTGAACTCACACCACTGCCAACTTTACCTTTTTGTTTCAAGGTCCCACCCTCCCCAGGAATTTGATTTCTCTTTTCTCTTTCCCTCCGTTGGCTGGCCTGCACGCTCATATCTTTGCCGCCCCTGCCTCCGCATTAGAATAATGACGGTCGATAGACATCTCGCCCAAATACGTGTAGACGCCGCGCCGCCGTGTGGGAGGCTTGTGCAAACATCAAGATCTAATCAACATGGCGGGGGTCGACTGATGCCCGCCCTACATACGAACACGTGCACGTCCGCACGCTCAAAGCAGCAAATTGGGAGAGCAAGCACCCCACTCCACTACCAATCCCTTGCATTGCTGCATCCGCTCGCGGGCTCATCTGAATTTGCTCAGAATTTGCGTTTCCGCTGGGGAACATACGCGGTCAGAGGCTCGCGGTCTGACAAAATACTATCAAAGACATTGTGGTGTGCGCTGATGGTGTCTGCGAACGCCTGTGGAAGCCAGGGTAGGCCATCCCGCACGGCACGCGTGCATGCCGAGGTCGAGGTTGCCTATCCGCCAGGCGCCATCTGTACCTTACCGCGACAATGTGCCATCACACCGACCGCACCCCTTTCGGAGGCACACGTGATGTACAACGACCAAGGACATGAGGGCCGGAGGTCGTGGCACCCGGAGCTACCCGAAACCCGGTGCGGACCCCCGCCCCCTCTGCTGGCCCCCGCCGGCCCCCGCCCCCTCTGCTGGCCTCCGCCGGCCCCCGCCCCCTCTGCTGGCCCCCTCCGCCCTCCCCCCTCCTCGCGTGACGTCGCCTCGCTCAGCTGCGCGGGCCGCACAGGATATGCGGATCATTTACGCCGTCAAAGGTGGCGCTGGTGGAGGGCTGGCGCTGCGGCCGCCGGTGGCGCGCTCTTGCCTGGCTCTGCCTGGCTCTGCCCGCAGTGCTCATTACCTGCTTGGCCCGGCCAGCTCGGCCCGCCAGCGTGTGGCTGCTTAGTAGGCGCGCGGGGCGGCAGTAGTGGTGCTCTCGCCTGGCCCCGCCGACCCGGCTGCTCCTCTTCAGCCCCCCAACGTCGGCCGCGAGACGCGACCGGGCTCACAATGCATCTCCTCGCAGCTCATAAACTCTACCTTGACGCCCGGGGAGGTACGGCGGGTACCCTCCGGGCCTCGGGGCCTCCAGGCCTCCGGGCCCCCGGTACCCCATGCCGCGATAGAGCCTTGCCCACCGTTCGTATAATGCCTCCCTCGGCGCTGCCAACTTGCCTCTCATAATGCCCTGTGGCCGCTTGCCACGGCTGCCAACCTAACCTTTGAGCAGCGCGAAGCTCCTGGCCTGGCAGGGCACGCCTGGGCGATGCCTGGCCGATGCGGTGTTCGCCTTCCTTCCTCCGGCCATTTCCATATTATCTTCCCCGTTAACACAGTGTGTTCTTCACACTGCTTGTTGGCGTTAATGCGCACAATTTATGGCCGTGTTGTTTGACACTACACTGTCATACACTATACAAAGAACTTAGTTGTCATACCTAGGCTTGGGGATGCTCCCAGAAAATTGTGTTCTTGATCCTGGCTTTTGGCAAGAGCATTTGCATCATGTATGGTGGAATGCACTTGGACCAAAGCACGTTTTACAAGAGTCAGTGCAAATGCTCTTGCCAAAAACCAGGAACACGACCACATTTCTCTGGGTGCGGTGCAGCTTATGCGCCTCAAAACAGAAGGCGGGGAAACGTTTGCGCAGAGCGTCGTCATGGTGCGAGTGTGTCGGCCACAAAGTCATCCAGTGACAGAGGTAATGGTACTAAATCTAGACACAATAATAATCTTTATGGGCGTGCATTGGTGCCCGTCACGTGACTCGTGCGCTCAATCATCTCGGAGCGACACCCTCAGCGTGACGCGTAGGGCTGCCGCACGCTGCCGCACGGACCTGTGCTGCCTCTTCAAACCAAACTTAATTGAAGTTTTAATTAATCACAGTCAGGTCGGGTCAGTAACAGGTCAGCGGGCTGGCCGCGGCCATTACTCAAGCACACAGTGCAACACGGAAGCCCCCCTCCACGCCCCCGGGCCCCACCAGCGCCCCTCCAGGGGCAAGATGCCCCGCCAAACACCGTGGATTATTGATTGAAACGGATGAAAAATAAATGAAGACGAAGAAAAAAAAAGTCCAATGCAGCGACGTGGCCTCAATCACGCACAACGCTAAAAACGCCTCCCGTAGCCACAAAGCATACTATTATAATGTAAAGAAAGATGGCCTTTTATATGGAACATCCATGCTGATAACGCTCAAACAAAACGCAAAATGGGCCAACAACATAGACACTTGAAACACGCGAAAGTCCACGGTAGGGAGGCCATTTCATTGGCCTCACTCGCACTACGGCCAAGTTGGGGCGCACTACAGTAAAACAGATAGGGGCAGTGGGGTTATGTCTCTGGTCGCTTCTTATCTGTGCGCGCTCTGGCCTCTCAGTACTGTAATTTCGGCACGGCTCCGGAAAAAAGTACTTTCGAGGAACAAACGTTAATTGCTTTATAGTCTCAGTCACGGATCATAAACCTTCTTCAAGGCCTTCAGTCAAATTGTTTGGGCCTACCAGCGACGCTTCTGGACACTCCCTCCAGACGCCGAACGGAGCTCGGAGCCCTGTTGGAGCTGAACGCACACACACACGCACACACGCATACATACACACACACATACACACACACTCACACACACAGAGCGCGAGTACGCGCGCGGATCTAAACTCGGGCGGAGATAAACAACTCTGTTAAATGTACCGTCGCTTGTCCACGGAGCTGCAGTAGGCTGCAGAGCTGACGGGGAGCTCCCGACTAACGAATTGCCATCGTAGCTGGCTGGCGAAGTTTTACCTCTGGACGTGACCGTAACTGTTCGCCGCAGTTTAAATGTTTGTTTGTTTGTTTTTTGTTTTTGTTTTTTGCTGGAGGAACGTACGTCTAATTGGTGCGGTCTTGTCGTGAAAGCCCAACATGGCTTGCCATTAGTTTACCTCTTCCAGTACGCCTACGCCTGTCGCAGATAGGGATGACAGTGGCAACCCGGTGGGCGACGATCAGAAGCGATTACACAGGAGGTCGGGTTTAGGGGAATAGTTTGTGCAGCGGAGTCTGCGACCTTGATTGTGGGGAGGCGCGTCCAGAGCCGAGCGGGGCGCCGAGGGGTGTGCCACATGCCAAGTTGTTTGGACAAGTTTCGCCCTCCTGGAATGCTTTGATCCGACAAACAGACCCCTGGCTTGCCTCGGCACCAAACATCACGCCACCCTGCTGACCAGGGGTCTGATCAGGGGTCAGCACAAGGGTGTAACGCTTTGCGCTCCAAATTAAATTTGCTAACCTGCTGGCACTTTTAAAAGAGTGATGATGGGCCCGCGAAATTAGTGGTGGCGCCACTAGAGTTGTTGACTCGTGCCCTCTATCGACCTCAGTTCGGGCCAATGTCACAACCTGCCACCTCTGCCACTATACCGCCGTAGCCACATCTACCACTACCACCACCACAGCCACCCCTGCCACGACCACATTGGCCCGCAGACTCCACCTTCATGTGCTACCTTGCCAGCAATAAAGGCGGCCGTCGCTTAGCGTGCTGAGGTACAATTATGTACCCATCCGCCATGGTTGTGGGGGACCCTACGCTACCTCAGTACCTCGAAGTACTTCGTATGAGCAAGGCAGAGAAAGGGCAAAATTCTCGCTCACAAAATGAAGTGATGTACGCGGGGTGGTTTGCAAACTTGGTGAATCAGTAACCATTCACGCTCCTCCTATGACGTAACCTGTTCGGACCAGTCCGCGGTGTAAATAAGAGAGGGCTGATGGTCCTTTTCGTGGCTGACATCTCACTGCAGAGCGCAAACATATGTTTCCACGGCTTGAGGTGAAACATTCGCCTGATTCAAGTGCACTATTTATCACCCTTTTCTTCTTCACCAACATCATCATCATTACCGTCATCGTGGGCCGCTTCTTCCCCTCTGTACACACATTGCCCGTCGTATCCAACAAGCGTGTGCAGCTTAGTGCTTGGCTGCACAGAAAGGCTTCTATTATTTTGGGATTTAGACGGTGGGTGGGTGAGAGGCAGGGGCAGAGCAATGGGAGCCGTAGGCAGAACCAGGGAAACCAGGGGCTCGGGGCAGTGGGCACCACACCGGCACTGCTGGCACTGCTGGCACTGCTGGCACTGCCCAGGCAGAACCGTGCCGTCGGAAATGGCGCAGGTGTGAGGTCGGGGTCGGACCCTGGATGTCTAGAAACTTTCTGCGCCGCTCTGCCTGTTGCTCTGTATCTGACGGTGTGGCTGCCTGCCCTGCACGCCCGTGCGTCTGTGACGCTGGCACGCCCTGGAGCCCGCTGGAGCCCGCTGGAGCCCATACGTCGCCATGCGTTATTTAACAGCCTAACTGCTGATGAAGAAGCGCCCACCTATATGTAGCACGTCCGTCCGATGCCTTCCTCTGCTTTTCCCTTTCCACCTCTCCCAGCCTGTCCTCCTTGTTCCTCTGTGTAGTACGCCCTGACGCCGCCAGGCCGCGGCACTGCTGCTTTGCATATACAGCTTGTATTACCCGTGTTGGGATGCTCCCATTTATGAGCAGGCGGGGCCAGGAGTGCAGCGAGCAGCGTCTTGCCATGCACTTCAATTTGACTTTCCGCATCAAAACTTGGTCCGTACGGGACGAGATTAAATTAGTAATGTCGTGGCGTAGTGGGAGTCGCCTTCTTCTGGAAGGCTAACCGTGAGTGCTGCCGGCAGGGGCTCGAGCACGGCGGTGTGAGCTGGTCAGCAGAAGGGCTGCGGGGCCTTTAGGCGGAGCATTGGGTCAACATGGTGAGTATTTACGGACGCCTTCTTTCCCTGCAGTTTGAGTGTGTACCGTGTGTGCGACGTGTGTGTGTGTGTGTGCCTCGATCGGAGCCTGGCTTTAGAGCGCAATGCACCAACACCTTTGCATTGTCTTTTTGCGTGCGCAAAAAGGAAAAGGCGATAATGTATGGGAAAACGTGCACGAGGAAGAGAGAAGGGAGATAAGGGGGGGGGGGGGGAGGTAAACCGGGCGTGTACCTTGCCGGTGTGCACTCAGGGGCACTGCCTACCGCTTCCTCCCCTCCTCCCCCGCGTCTCTCTCCACTCGGCCAGAGCAGGCAACCCGCACGACACGAACAGTTCTGGGAAGAGGCAGGGGAAGAAGAACAAGAACAACACGAAGGGAGAAAAAGGAGGATAGGCGGAGAGACGGGGCAAACACGCTCGCCTCGCCTCCAGCCGGCCGGGCCCTACCGCCGGCCGGGCTGCGGAGCACCGGAGGAAGACGAGCCTCGACGAGGCTGTTCGTGATTTCGCGCACTTCCCAAACATGCGATATTGAATCTTTTATCAGATTCGGCTGGGGGTCTCGCACGACGTCGTCGTCACAGCCCCTCTCAGGCCTGACGTGTGTAACGCCCTGACTGGTAGTTTCCATGGTCAGCAACTTTGTCGCATACAGTTTGCAAGTCGTATAAGATATTAAACGCGCACTTTTGCAGGGGGGGGGTAGCTTCGCTGCGTTCCACCTTTTTAGCCCGTCCCGACACGTTTCTTTAGCAACGGCAGGAGCCGGGCTTATAGTCTGATGCCGCATGTTTGTTCGGGCGGACGTGTGTACGCCGACTTATCGTTCATAGAAAAACTTCAAATTTTGAGGATAAACTCCTTTTTTGATGTAGAATCACGTACGGTGGCAACAATTTTCGATTTGTATCACATTTTTGATTAATGAAAATTTGTCTGTTTTTTTTTTTTTGAGGATAGGGTTGGCCGCCGCGCGCACATCATTACCATCGCGGCGCGCACAGGGACGGGCTCAGGTTAACAATTTTAATCGTAAAAAATACATCTGCTATCGGGCAATTCTAGGGAGACTTGAGGCGGGGGGTCGAAGGCCCCCGCGAAACGCCGCCGGCAGGCCAAGCTGGCCAAGTCCCCCTGTCAAACCGAGGTGCCGGTGGAGCGCAGCGGAACTGGCACCGAGGTTGACGGAAGGGACGGGCCAGCTTGTTGTCTCGAACCACGAGCTCCGGTTCCGCAACCCCGCTAGTGTTGGTTGTTACCCACGTCGTGGCCCAGAGGAGCTGGCTTCGCTGGCTCCGCTGGCTCCGCTGGCTCGGCTGGCTTCGCTCGCTACCGGCCCGTTATCGATATATCCCCACACCCCACCCCCGCTGTTTGCGGCTGCAAACACTTCCCCGGATTTCCTTCCTTCCCCTCGGATTCCTTCAGGGGGGCGGGGGCGCACGGCTCACGGTATCGCAGGGATATCAGCGCACGGCGTTGGCGAACATGAAAGGTGCGTTCACCGGGACGTCATCCCTGGAGCGGCGGCGCTGGATTTGTGGTGGCAGTGCCACCCGGGCCGAGACTCACAAAAGTTTCGGCGGCGTCTCCAGAAAGTCCTTGCAGCAGTCGGAAAACTTACCAGAGTCGTTTCAAAACGGACCCCAGAGCAGAGCTGTTGGCGACAAAACCAGAGGGTTCGAAGGCCTTCACACATTTTAACATTGAAGGTCAGGGCGTAAGTGGTGGGGAGCGAGGGAGAAAGGGTTAGAGGGGGGGGGGGGGGGGGCAGCGAGCGTTCAGTCCGTCTCACCGAGCGCGTTCTTTTTCGGTGGAGGCGGTCTGAGGGAAGGGGGAGAGGGGGGCAGGTCGAGCACGGTCATGTGCAGCCTGCCAGGCGTCCGTCGAACAGAACAGAACCAAACGATAAAGGACCAAAGAAGCTGTTAAAAGAGAGCTGTGAGCGCTGGCTCTTCGTGGCCCCTTCGCTTTCCACCTCCCCGCCTCTCCCCCTTACGCTCGCTTTCGACCGCCATTACTCGGGTCTCGCTATCTATCTGTCTCTCTCCAACACCCTTCTGTGCAACGTGGGAGGGACAGGGACGGACGTCGCGCTCTTGCTCCTACGCCGTCAAACTTTGCCGCTCGGCTCCGAACGGAGACGCAGGGAGTCGAAACAACGAAGTTTTGTGACGAACCTCTGCGTCGCACGGTTTTGCCGCGAATACAATCAGAACAGCCAACACTCCGTTCGCGGAGACGAGGACGCGAGACTGAGGAAGTGCGGCGTGAATCAGAACACCGAGAGCATGACCAGCCGCGGGTGCGCACAGTTTTCGCCACAGCGGTGGACAGTTTGTGTGCACGTCGGTGCGAGGGGCGAATCACTCGCGTAATCATGTGTACAAAATTCTGTAAATTTTTAAAATAAAATTGATAAAAATTGTGAATTTAAAGTTGGACTTGGACTTCATGCCGAAAAATAGCTTCTGCCTAGGCTAAAATAGCCAGAAAAGCAATAAAATTCTAAAACTAACGACAACCACGGAGTGTAATCCGACGAAATCCTGAAATCTGTGTACACATTTTAAATGAGTGGTTGACCCCTCGCGTCGGTGGCACAGCGGCACGCGTGCTGTCATACGGTGCCCACACGGCTGGACCATCCAAGGCTCTGCCTGGCCCTGCCGCTGTCGTCGGGGTGTCGGGCCCGAAGAAAAAGTATACGCACACACACACACACACACACACACACACGCACACACACACAACATTCGACCGTTTCTCATAAAACTAGTCGAGCGGGATAACGTGTGATTAGGTGCGGGTTGTGCTGACATGGCTGCGCTATCGGCGAGGGAGGGTCCCCCACAGGCCCACAGGTCCCTCAGAGGTCCTACGAGGTCCCCCCATGCCGTGCCCATTGTGGGCCACCCCCGTCCGGGCCTGCCGGCCTTGCCGGGCCCACAGGCCACAGGAGGGACCCCGCGGGCCCGGGCCGGGCCAAGGCCTCCAGGCCTCCGGACCCCCGGGCCCAGCAGTTGCAGCTGCCGCCGGCTAGATAAGGGGGTTTGCCGTGACTGGAACGCCCTGGTGACGGTATGGTAACGAATCCCACTGCGGTAATATGTGCCCGGGGTATTCTGTCCGCGCGGGGTGAGGATGTGACGCGCTCCCCGGGGGTCTAGCCAGCCCCGGAGGGACAGCCCGGGATGACCCGATGCCTCAGATCAAGTTCCGCCGCTACCCCGCTCTCGAGCGCCGGCGCCACAGTTCGGTATGGAGTTCCACCGGCAGGGCTGCGGACGGGTTTCACTCGTTGTCCTCTGCTCCTCGCGTCTTGTTGACCTCCCCCTCCCCCCTCCTCCCCTAAAAGGCCGGGGTCGATGAATTTAGAGAGGGCAGAGATTGGTACGCATAGGAGGCGGACAGCCCCTATCTTGTCCTTGTCCAGCTCCAGGCCCTCAAGGTCAGCAGTGGGCTGATTTCCCGTCTGGAATCGGGATTACCACGCCAACCGAGTGGAAAAGGGTGAGAGAGTGGCTCGGCCCGAGGGAAGGACCCGAAGGACCCGGCGGGCCACGCAGGGCCGGGCGAGCAGAAAAGGGAGAAGGGGGGAGGCCAACTTTCTCAAGTGACTGACCAGAGACCATCAACATCTTCCGTCATCAACTTGCCCTCATGGCCACTGCTGACTCTCAATCTCCCCCCCCCCCCTCTCTCTCTCTGTCTCTCTGTCTCTCTGTCTCTGTCTCTGTCTCTCTCTGTCTCTGTCTCTCTCTGCCTCTGTCTCTCTCTGTCTCTGTCTCTGTCTCTCTCTGTCTCTCTCTCTCTCTCTCTCTCTCTCTCTCTCTCTCTCTCTCTCTCTCTCTGTCTCTCTGCTTCAACCCTCTTTCTCTTATTACAGCATTTACGGGAGCCAGAGGGGCTGGATTCACGGTGCTAGTGCTGTGATGTCATGGTGAAGAAAGCTGGCTCAGGAGGGAACACCCCGACCCCGCTAAGATATCGAAATGTCAAATTTAAAATTCATGGATAGCGCCAGATCATTAGCTGTTATAAAAAAGTGGAAGAATGTGCAAAGATATGCAACTACTGTACTGCAAATAATTGCTATAAGATGCCGATCTTCGTTTGACGAAAATCCCCTCTTCCGCCTTGCTCCTCCTGCACACACACACACACACACACACACACACACACACTCACACGCACACACACTGCAGCCTCATGGCCATCTACTACCCAGCCCCCTGTCACTGACTGGGCTACAACGCGAATGCAAAATGCTCACACAGACTTGCACGCACACACCGGCCGTACCAACAAAGCGAGCCGCCTGTGTGCAGTGTAGGGTGCACGACGACGGTACGACCAACTTTTCTCAGCTCTACCCCCCCCCCTCTTCTCTCTCTCTCTCTCTCTCTCTCTCTCTCTCTCTCTCTCTCTCACTCACACACGCACGCACACACTGAGGCGCACAATACAATGCTCTAACAGACTGTGCATTTTGTTGTGTTTGCCAATTTCCGGCACATGGACCCTTCTGTGGGCGCTCTTCCGTGCGACGACCTGCTGAGTGGGGTGCCTTGCGCTCAGAAACGTGCTTCGGATTTCTCTGTTTTTCTATACTCTCACTGTCCTATCGTGGCGAAAACTGACATTATCGGAGAGGGAAATGTAAATTTCGTGCATCGTGGTTGTTTACTGGCGGCGCAGCGCAGCAGCCCACGCATCGCGAGCACCACTTCATGAGCAATTGCGCCGCTGGCCAACCTGTGCTATCGCCCCGCCATGCGCCGCCTGCTCGCCCCGTCCTCCTTCTTGCTTTCCTTTTGTCCCAGGTTTCCTCTCTTTTCACGGTCAGGAGGGCTGCTGAATTGCTGCTGAGCAGCAAGACACTGTCGACATTTCCATACAGTGGCCCCGTTTGGTCCTACGAGTTTCTGTCGTCCGTGATGGTGAAGAAGACCCAGCCGAGTGTGCCGGCCACCGGCAGCCCGGAGGGCGCAGGGTACCAGCAGCAGCAGCCCACGAGTCAATCCCATCCGTGTGCCAACTAGCTCGTCCGCCGGCGCCCCATTTGACGGCGAAGATTCAATCAGTGCCCGGCCAGCCGTGGCCAGCCGTCGTGCAGCCGGCCTCTCTTGCATTTTGGGCTGGGAGAGGAGAGGAGTCGGAGGGGACGACGCCATCCACACCGAAACCCGACGAACGTGCCTCGGGTCCTGACAGTTTCTCATAGTCTTCCAGCGCGCCGCTTCCGTCGCCATGGTGAGACGTCCCGCGCGTCTCGTCAGTCGAGATATCGAAGCAGCAGGGCCTCTAGTTTATGACCATTCCGAGTTTTATCGAGGCTTTATTCGTGGAATGGGGTCCCGCGCCCGTGGCACGTGTGTCAAATACGAAGACGCGGGCGGCGCGGCAGGCGGCGTGGCAGGCGGCACGGAGAGTGAGTGACTGGGATTGTGCAAAACGCCAACAACGATCGCCTCGGCCCTAGCAGAGCAGCGGACGAGTCGTGTGCTTGCAGTTAATCCACCTTCTGTCCGAAGGAAAGGGGTGAGGGAGGCGTGGAGACGATGATGAAGAGGAAGAGGGACGGCGGAGCGGCAGGAATCCGAGTCAAAGACTCATTTGAGAGATGCGCCCAGTCAGCAGAGTCACACAGTAAAGGGAATGACGTCTGGCGGATGAGCCCAAGATGAAGCGTTCCCGTGCTCTCTCTCTCTCTCTCTCTCTCTCTCTCTCTCTCTCTCTCTCTCTCTCTCTCTCTCTCTCTCTCTCTCTCTCTCTCATTCTCTCTCTCACTCACTCTCGGCAAGTGACGCGTCAGCAAAGTTCCGAATGGAGACACCCCTTTTATACAGAGGGTGTGTGAAACGCGTGAGAGAAAGGGAGGAGGAGGAGGGAAAGGCAAGGCAAGGAGGAATTAGGGGCCGCCGAGAAGGAACGGCAAAGGGGGGGGGGGGGGGGCGACAAAGGCGCACGAGGGACGCAGCAAACGGGACTAACTTTTGCACGTGGTGCCTGACACATTTTCAATGAACTGCTCGGATCAGAGCTTGTCAGCGGCAGGGCGGCTGCGTCCTTTTCCCTCGCTCACACACGGTCATTTTCCTAGGAGTGACGGAGACGGAGATGCTGCTGTGAGTGGGAGCAGCGTTATACCGGTAAAGCCATCGCACTTTGGGCTATGTGTCATCGTTAATCATAATAATCACGTTAGCAGGTCTGTCTGGTGCGGCGTCCGGGGGCGTCGGGACGGCGGCCATCACGAAAGGTCCAGGAGTCCGTCAAGTCCCCCGCCGCGCCGCGCCGCCGCCCCGCGCCGCCGCCCCGCGCAGCACCGCACCACCGAGCTGTCAGCATTCCAACGCGGTATGACAATCTCGGCGGTCGTATGAATTGATGCTCCTTGGGGGTCATATGCCATGCACCCATGTTCCAGTATGAGGAACTCGGTCGGTGGGGGAGCACATTAGCTAGTGTTGGAGTTAGCTAGAGTTGGAGTCGAATTTAGCCGTAGACAGACGGACGGAAGGGCGGATACGAGCCACATAGTCGCCATGGTACCACAGCCCGACACAGCCAGTCGAAGCTGAGAGGAGAAGACGCTGTTCAAAGGCACGCATATGATGGATTCTCTGTCATCAAACTTCCTGAATTGCTCACAGGGCTCGTTACGTTCTGAAAGCGCGGCTCGGCGGCGGCAGGCGGCAGCACATCTCTCTCCCGTCCTGTCGGTCTTGTCCGGCCGTGCCGACCGCGCCCCGGTGCCGTACAGGGCGGCAGGGCGGCGGCCGGCGGCGGCCCACACAACGCTGACGGCACCACGTCACGCGTGTCACACGGCCCGCGATGCCGGTCGATCGCACTCATTACACGGCTGGAGGGGAGGGGGCACAAAAACCCCGTTCCCACCACCAAAACGCCTGTGTCACTCTATAAACCCACCTGAAGCCAAGGGCACGACGGGCCGACTATTGACGCTGCCGTACATAGAAATGACCCCTTTTTCTCTTTCACAATTACTAAGCCCCTCGATCATAAAACAGCGCTGAACCTAATTTCGAGATGAGCCTCTCTCGGCTGCGTCGTGGTTGGACTAGACAGAGGGGCAGGGGGAGGGGGTGGTTTCACTGTAATTGCTGTTTCCCTTTGGAGGTTTTTTTAGTGGACCCCGTCGCGTCTGGAGGCCGAGGTTGCAGTCGGAGAGGGCCGATGGGCCCAGGGCTGCCCAGGGCCGGCTAGGGCCCGGGCACCGCCGCCCGGCGGCCCTGGTGGCCCTGGCGGCCCTGCCCCGAGGGCAGAGACAACACCTCAAGGAGGCACCGGGGGGCGGCCGGCCATAGCCAGGCAGCCGCCGGCACCCGAGAAACTTATTTATCTCAACAGGTGCAGGGTTCCTACATAGCTGTACCCTTATCACATCGGAATGGCTCTCATGTTATGCGAAAGCACGGCGCTTGCCGCGTCATCGGGTCGTGGTCCCGGAGGCGCTGCTGTCACTATCAGAGCGAGGCTGCGCGCCGCACACCTTTCGCGGAAAGCGGCCGTTAGGCGGAATCGGCGTGCTGGAGCTTGGGCCGGGCGACTCGTACTGACCCAGAGCAGTCCAGCGCCCAGCGCAGCTGGGCCGGGACGGACGGCACCGGGGAGTGGGCAGGACGGCAGGACAGGCCGGTGCGGTCGCATTTCGCATTCGGCAGCTCGGCTGTGCGCACGTGAGTCATATGCACGGCCGTATCAATGTCGCCACGACGCCGTGGGCTTGTGACGCGGCTCGTGACGATCCATCACGAGGCTAGTGCGGCGAGCTGTAACGAGGCACGTGACGAGCTGTGCCGATGCTCGTGACGAGCTGTGCCGATGCTCGTGACGAGGCACGTGACAAGCTGTGACGAGGATCGTGACGAGCTGTGACGAGGATCGTGACGATCTGTGACGAGGATCGTGACGATCTGTGACGAGGATCGTCTCGAGCTGTGACGAGGATCGTCACGAGCTGTGACAAGTCTTGTGACGAGCTGTGATGAGGGTCGTGACGAGTTGTGACGAGCTGTGACGAGCTGTGACAGGCTGTGATCTGGCTCGTGACGAGCTGTGACAGGCTGTGATCAGGCACGTGACGAGCTGTGACGCGTTTCATATGTGACGAGACTCGTGACGAAAAATGCGACGAGGCTTGTGACGACGCTCGTGACGCTATACGTTAAAGCGGCCTCCCGCTGACTGCATTTCCAGCCTTCACCGGCACACATGCATAGGCCTTTGCGAGGCTCGATAATCTCTCTCCCCCGGAGGTCGGCCGTGTAATCGCCAGCTTTCCTCGTAAAAATACAAAAGGGACCCCGCGCCGGCGTACATGGAAATCAATCTCATCGGATAGCACCGGACTCCCTCCGCGCTGCGGACGACGAGCGGACGGACCGACGGACGGACGGACAGACTGATTAGAGGAACAGAAAGAAGGACGATGACGTGTTAAAGGTGAGAAGGAAGATATAGAGGGGCAGTGTAGCTCCTTTACACATTATCAAGTCTCTGGCCAAGGGCGGCACGTACGAGAATACCGTTACCGACGGCTACCGGAGTCCTGCGCTACGCGCCTGCGCCGCCTGCGCCACGCCTCTGCCGACGACTGTTACGGCCCCCGCGGCCCCCGCGGCCCCCGCGGCCCCCGCGGCCCCCGCGGCCCCGCCAGCCTGGCTCCCGCGACGCGATACTTCTGTTCTGCTGTATACCGCTGCCGCTGCATTTCATGACATACGACCACTGCTGTCCCTGCTGCAGAGTCAGAGGGAGAGACTGAGAGACTGTCTCAGAATTGCAATGATAATCGCGTTCATGTCACGAGTGAAAACACCGAAACACGCGGGCTGTGAATTAATAAACGCGGGGGTCCGAGGCGCGTCCTCAGGACCAGTCACCGGCGGCCGGGGTTATTTTGGATGTGATTGACATCCCTAGCACCTATCGGGGCGCAGCAGCCCGCACACCGCGACCCGCCCCGCCTGCTGGCCACGCCCAAGTCGCACCCCGAGCACGCGCACACACGCGCTCGTACACACGCACATACACACTCAAACATTGCATGGTTCTCAGGCAGGTGAGTCCGGAACAAACCCACGCAAAGGATGGTGCGCCCCGTTGGACCCTGGCCTGGGGGGCACATCCTGGGCACGTCGGTCTGCGGGCTGTGCACGATGTGGGGGCTGGGCTGATCGTACGACTGGAACACACTCTCTTCTCGGTCCTCCTGGACCCACGGCGTGGGCTTAGTGTGTGATCCATTAATAATAAAGGGCCTCCGTATACAGTACGACAGCTTATTAAGCCGATAATGAGAGAGAGAGAGAGAGAGAGAGAGAGAGAGAGAGAGAGAGAGAGAGAGAGAGAGAGAGAGAGAGAGAGAGAGAGAGAGAGAGAGAGAGAGAGAGAGAGAGAGAGAGAGAGAGAGCGGGGCCCCCTCGGTTTCCTTCTGATTCTCCGTCCGTCTGTCTGTCTGTCTGTCTGCCTCTCTCTCTCTCTCGCTCGCTCGCACTCAACCTCCTGCAGACGTACCACACCGTGCGCGACACGAGGTATAACTCGTCGCGTTTACGGCGAGCAGCGACACTTTTATACGAAGGTCTCCAAGCCTGCTGTTAGGAACGACTCTCCGTACATGAGAGAGAGAGAGAGAGAGAGAGAGAGAGAGAGAGAGAGAGAGAGAGAGAGAGAGAGAGAGAGAGAGAGAGAGAGAGAGAGAGACCTACAGATATTCGCTGTCCCTCTCGCGCTGCCCCCATCGCCGTGTCGGACAACCGCTTCTAAATAACTACTACTACTGTGCCCATCGGTACTTACTCTCACACACACACACACACACACACACACACACACACACACAGGCACACAAGCACGCACGCGCTCTCACACACAATCGGAGGTACTCGATGTTTTTCTCCTGGTAATCTCCAGACGGCGGAGCACTGACTGACTCACGGTGGAGACCGTGGACTGACTGAAGGCTGGACCATAATCCGGGACGGTCCTGCCTGCTGGTGACAAGTGGCGCTTGCAGCACCGTACGGGGGCCATCGGAGGCGATCGGCACGGTATCGGCCCTCCGTCCGCTGCCCCCCCCCCCCCCCCCACCCCGTCCCGGTCCCGGTCCGTGACGTAGTCCCGCCTTACGTCTCCCACACCCCCACGCGTTTAGCATGATCCGGTTCTTGATATGACATCGGGTGTTTGTGTTGGATGGCGGGGCCGAACGGCGGCGCGTTGCGTGTGCTTTGTTTGCCGGAGAACGGGCTGTGCAATTCATCAAAGCGATAGGCAAAGTAGGTGCGGAAAACAGGCGATTTCAATTTACACTGGCGGTGCGGATGGCAGCCATGGATGGGTACAGCGGGCACAGCAGTGCGGATGGGAGTGACGGGCCGGGGGCCGGGGACCAGGGGCCGGGCCGGACGGGCCAGCGTATCACGTACGTTAAATGGAAATGTAAAACGACGTAATGCGTTCGGCTCCGATGGCTGGGGGGAGGAAGCTTACTCAGTCAAGTGTGGCCAGTCAACGGTCTCACACGCTCACGGGGCCTCACGGCCTGACGGCCTCACGGCCTCACGGGCTCACGGGGCCTCACGGACCCACAGGCAGGGTGTGCAGTGCAGCCGCAGCAAGGACTTTACATTCAAGCAGTCTCGGCCAGAAGAAAGTAGGCGGGCGATTCTCATGCTCGAGAGGTGCTGGTAGTGGCACTACACACCATCACCGCCGGGCTGGCGGGGGAGGAAGTCCATCCGTCCGCCTACCGCGGCGTTTGATTGCCGCCAAGTAAGTGGTCTCCTTGATGTAGATTTTGAGTTGGCACACAGGAAGAGCGCTGGCGTTGCCTGATTGCACGGGGCGGGCTGTGCGCGGCGCCACGTACAAGGCGCGGGCGCGTGAGAAGAGCAAGGAGGTCAGGACTGAGCTGACCAGTGACCAGTGCGGCCCGTCCCTGCGGGTCCCGGCGGGCCCCGAGGGGTCCTCTAGGGCAGGATGCCCGTACTGCCCGGGCAGGCAGCAGGATGGCGGCCATTACCTCAGCCACTGGAGCGGCAAGGTGCCTCCCCGCCCGCCTTAGGGGCCCCGCCATGCCCGTGGCCCGTGGCCCTGTCCGGCCCTGCCGGGCCCTGCCCGCCATGAGTGTCATGGCGCGGTGCTCACGGTGCGGCGCGCTGACCTGACCCCCTGACGGCTTGCCTGCTCAGTACAAGCCTCGGTGCGCGTGTAGTGCACCCGCCAAAGAATGCGTTCGCCTTGCTGCTCGGCTCCCGACCCGCGCCGCGCCTCTCCGCCCAAAGTTGGATGCGATGTTCTCGTTCGCAACCTGAGAAAGGACAGATGACATTTTCCTAGGTATACAAGACATGGTGGCGGTAGTAGCAGGATAAAAGGTCCTTAGAGAACCTCTCGATCTCGCTACCCTAGGAACTTCCGAATTGATTTATTCAGTGGAGGGTATACTGTATTATGAATCGGAAAACTTCGATTTCTTTGATTAAAAAAAAAAAAAACCTTGGTTGTAGCAGGAGAGGGTACACGTACACGGACCATCACTGTTACCCTTACCTTGTCTTGTAGTACCATAGGCCCCTTGGACCCTTCGGTGAAGCCTGTACGCGGTGACCAAATTGTCATCGATTCTTGTGCAGTGAAATTATCGTGATCATTATGATCATCAGGAACATCATCATCTGCAACGGCACGTCAACATCTTTATGTTCACGACCAGCGTCATCCCCGTCATTAACGTGGTAGCGTCAGCGCTACGCCAGCAACACGGCCGCGCGCGCTGCTGCTAAAATGCAGCAGGCAGTCAGCGCTAGCAGTAATCCGGAATGAACACGGCATGAAGTTGAAATGAGGTGTTCATGACAGGCCCGCCAGCGGCCCGCCAGCCATACTGCACAGGTCTTTAGTTCTCCATCACCAGAGCGCGCCTTCCTTTCGCATGGGCGATCCATCACGTCACGCCCTCGTGAATACGGTGCGCCCGAAGGGACCGTCCGCAATGTACGTCTAGAACCGGGGGACCTTCCGAGAGCTACCGACGGTTGTAGGCCGCTCGAGCGAAGGGCGCGGCTGGGAGCAGTGTGACGTGGGCATAGAGAAGGGACGTAAGGGCTCAATATCCTGAACCGGTCTGACATAGGAAGTTTATTGAGAGCCCCATTAGCAAGACGAATAGTCGGTGTCCTCCCTCCCGCGCACCTCATGACCCCAACGGTATGCTCCGTCATTTGACATCCTAACACGACCGCAATCCTCTATCGTTCGCCTGCATGTGTATGCCATGACGTTCGCATAGGATAAAATCGAAGTACTATAGGTGCTATAATATCTCCAAATACTATTTAAGTTAAACCAATATAAGTCTGTCCTAAATTTAGACCTTAATTCATTTCTCCAGTTAGCGGTACGAGAAGACTGGCCATAATGGACTCTGGTAAAGAAGTTGGGACTGCAGTCCTCCTAATGGGCAAGCCATTTTCACTTCCACAAGGAGCGGAGCGGACTTTTGAGCAGTCGGTGTAGTAAATGTACGAGTTGCGTGACCCCAGGCCTCGCCAAGGCCTGGCCATGAGCCGAGCCCGGATGAAAATTGCCCGGAGACCCAAAGCCCGCTGGGGTCGTTGGCGCTCTGCCTTTTCTTCACCTCGGATAGCAGAGGTCTAGTCAGTCATGAGTATATCGTTCAGCACAAAGTAAGCGATGTTGTTTCTTGCCGTCTTCGCACCAGAGCCTGACACGAAGGAGCAGAACGGAAATCTTCGGGAACTACTTCTGTTTGTAACAAGAAATTTAGAAGATGAAATCTGTCCAACCACACTATGGGAAGTGTAGGCAATAGGATATTCACACATCAGGTCAAGAGAATATATCGACATGCCGCCCGCCGCCCAGCCCATGTGACACAGGGAGAGCATATTTGCGGACCTCCCTGACTCTTTCCTTCCTTTACAGTTGAGCAGGCTGATTCGGAAATGTCCTTCCAGCAAGGTCACGACAGTAACACATTGGGAGCGATCAAGTCTTCCACGCAATCAAGCTCGTCCTCTTCCTTTATCTTGAACGGTCAACCCCCACTCTCTCTCTCTCTCTCTCTCTCTCTCTCTCTCTCTCTCTCTGACCAACTTACCCCATACATCGCGGCACATTCATCATTTCGTGTGACGTCACACGTCTTTCGCAACAGATGCCAGATGCAGCAGAGCCACAACACAAAACGGCCAAAGAAAATAACGTAAGAAATAGAGCAGGCCTCGCTCAGTTAGCTGAGAGCCTTGGGATTTGTTTTTAAGCCCTAATGTCAATAGGGAAGCGAAACAACACTGGCATCGGAACATGCACATCAGCTGACCATGATATCAAAAATGTATGTATTCTCAAGTTAATTTTTAGACCCGTATCGTAAACCAATGAATGGAGGCCTAAAAATATTTAACTTCAAAACTATTTGTGTTGCCAACATGTCTATTATAATGAGACTTCTCAACTTTCTACCGCAAGTGTTCTGCGCCTGTTGGATTTTAGAATTTCAACGCCGAACAGTGTCTTGGATCTGGCTGAGCACCCATCACGCCGCTAGTGGTCTGGCGGCTACTAGGGAATGCCTGCATCTGGTGTCCCATATGTTTCACAAGGGCAACGCGGGGAGAGAGGAATGGTGCCCCGAATAGGACGAGGAAGAGGGGGCATCAGCTCCCCTACAGTCTGTTTGCGTTAAATCATCGCAACAGCGTTCCGTAGAAATAAGCCCGAGCATCTTGGCTCAACATATTGACGCAATAAAAGAGCTTATTCCAATACGGTATCCTTCTGCTGTTCTCTTTTCTAAAACGCCCCACGGCTGGCACCACGGGACATTGTAATTGTTTTATAAGGTTACCAGACGGAACGACCGGGTGCTCCACTGGGCCCGTGAGGTGAGTGATCCACAGTCCTATCTGATGCTGAACCAGTAAATGGGTATTGATCTCCCATCGGGAGCTTGGACCCCTGTCGATGGACATGATTAAACTCGACGTAACATCGTCGGCCCTTCACCGCAATGTGGGGCCGATCTCCCGGCAAGCCGCCAAGATGTAGTCACCCTGTCCCCACACAGGGGGCGGCGACACCTCTGACCAATCATAATTTACAAACGGCCCAATCGAATAAATCTCTACTCTGCTTTCCACTTGAACCCTAACGAAGCCACTGAGCAGTCGGGCCTCAGCGTCCCATAACTCCTACACCTCTTTACGTCCTTGAACTGGGGGACGAATTATTTTAAAGGGCCTTTCCACATGAAATATGGTAGGGCACGTGAGCTGGGCATCCATTCCTGAAACCATGAATTCGACGGCCATGCATGATAATAGGGGACAGGTAGGATCGAGGTTGGAGGGGGTCAACATACGTTCTAAATGGATGATGTGGGGAGACACGCGATGGCGGACAGGTATCAATGATCAATGCCACCCTCAATTTCTGATTTATCACATGGAGACAGAGATGATAGCGACATTGGCGAACCGATCGATGCCTGAATACCCGGGAAGTTTCATCAGCGGATGGGGCCAGTTAGGAATATTCCTGAGATCTCGCCGGATCTCACCCGTCCTCTTCCGTACGACAAGGGGCACCCCTGCCCATGATATTTCTAAAGGGGCGGCATCGGATACCAATTCAGCCCCTATAACGTCGCAGTCAGAAAAAGGGAGAAGAAAAAAACGTTTTCTCTACCGCAGCCAATTGGCGTGGGGGTGCAACCTGCGGGTCGCCTCGAAAATGAGGCGACCGCCGGGTGAAAAGCATCCAGCTCGGGTTTCAGGCCGGGTAACACTGCAGTAGCACACGGCTCCCCTTTACGATCTCGGCGGGCCGGCGGTGGCATTCCGTCCTGAGGTTCAACACACCTCAAGGCGTAGCGCCTGAACACTTAAGTCCGGCCACTGACTTGGGCCCAGGAAAGCGGGTGACCAAAAACTTAAACTCGGACCCAAGCTTCTCGTTGCGAAAAAATCTCGGTGTGTCATCGACAGCTGCATCTGGTCCACCTAGTGTAACCCTGTGGCGGTGGAGCTCGATCCTTTCCGCCCTGCGCTGCCCTCGCCCAACAGGGTCCCAGATGCCCTCGGGCCCCAGGCCCCAGAAAGGCCCCACCCCGGAGGCCCCGGGGGTGTACCTGACGCATGCGCTGTCCGGGATCCTGGGGCCCTGTCTGCCTGCATCAGGCCCGCCCCGCCCAGCCGTATACCAGCCCTAACCCGGCTGACTAGATTCCATTCATCTATTTCCTTTTTATCATGGCGCTGTTGATTATTGGTGGAATGCGCCATGCGGCAGCTCCCTGGAGCCCGGCGCTGCGCTGCGCTCGCCGGCACGCAATGGATCCGCCGACCTGTCATATCGACAACATTTATTCCTGAAGAAAGTGACAATCACTTCCAGCATGATAAGACCCCGAGGAGAAAGAATGGGCGATTAGATGTGTCACGCATCGTCTCCCAGATGGAAATATTGCCCGGGAACTGATGGCGCTGTCGAAGCAAAGGTGCGTCGTATATAAATCCATGGACAGAATTTATTGGATCCCCTCGCTAGGTGTGGACAACGTAGGCAATGCGATGCCGGGGCGGCACATGTTACGCTCCATGACTTAAACATGAGTCCGCTTCTAAAATGCGGCGGCAGCGGCAACAACACGCCGGGCAGCGTCGGCGGCGCAGCGGCGGCGCGGCGGCGGCGCGGCGGCGGCGCGGCGGCCCACGGCGGCTCCTAGCCGGACTGCGGGAGGGAAGAGGGAAGATGAGACAAGTGGTAAATGAAATGACAACCCATGCCTGGCTTGTAACTTCCTGCGGCTCCCTGAATTAAGCGTCACTTCTCAAGCAGGTTATTCTCCTCCTAAGTGACGGGTCATCCTCTGTGAGCCAGTGGCAATTCCATTAAATACGTCTCCTTTGACATCGCCAACCGTCACCCCGGCCCACCCCCCACCCTCCCCGTCTTTCCACGCCGCTGACACACCGAGCCACGCCTCCGGCTGGTCAAATATTTCATCAGCCGCCCGAACCGGTCCGACTGACTCGCGCGGCGCGGCGCGGCACCTCGGGGTGAGAAGAGGGCGGCGGGTCCGCAGGGCCGCAGTGCCACGGGAAGCCACGGGACCGCAACTTGCGACAAGTCGCGCGGAGCACAATTTGTAAGCCGATAAGGTGTGAAGTGAAGAGATGGAATGAAAAGGACGGAGATGGCGTTGATATGTGAGGTATTGATGGCGGCGGAGGCCCGGCCGCTGCCCTCGGCTGCCCTCGACTGCCCTCGGCCGGACCACCGTCCCTCCGCGGGGAGCCGCTTTCGTCTGGCTTGCGACACTGCGAGCTCTAGGGTTACCCTGTAAGGCGACCATACCGAAAAGCCATGGAGCTCAGCGGCATCGCCAGCGGAGCGGATAAGGAAGGTATCCCGTGGCAGTAGTGGGTGAAAGTCCGTTGGGCTGCCGTGCGTGGTGCCACACTAGTGGTGCCACACTAGTGGTGCCACCAAGGAGCCGCGTGGCGCCAGGAGCCCGACGAGGTAAGATAAGAGGCGCCACGCGCGGGGAAAGTGTTCGATGGGCACAGGCCGGGCTGGGGGTGCTGCACACGACACGGCACACGCCACAGGGCGCAGGGCAACAGGCCAAGGGCTTGTCATGTTCTTCCATCCCTTTCAGCCGCTACAGTTTGCCCGCGGTAGATTGGTGGGCCGCGGTGCGGCGCGCTGGGAGCCGCTGGGAGCCGCTGGGAGCCGCTGTGAGCCGCTGTGAGCCGCTGGGAGCCGCTGGGAGCCGCTGGGAGCCGCTGCGGGAGCCGCTGGGAGCCGCTGGGAGCCGCTGGGAGCCGCTGGGAGCCGCTGGGAGCCGCTGGGAGCCGCTGGGAGCCGCTGGGAGCCGCTGGGAGCCGCTGGGAGCCGCTGGGAGCCGCTGGGAGCCGCTGGGAGCCGCTGGGAGCCGCTGGGAGCCGCTGGGAGCCGCTGGGAGCCGCTGGGAGCCGCTGGGAGCCGCTGGGAGCCGCTGGGAGCCGCTGGGAGCCGCTGGGAGCCGCTGGGAGCCGCTGGGAGCCGCTGGGAGCCGCTGGGAGCCGCTGGGAGCCGCTGGGAGCCGCTGGGAGCCGCTGGGAGCCGCTGGGAGCCGCTGCGGGAGCCGCTGGGAGCCGCTGCGGGAGCCGCTGGGAGCCGCTGGGAGCCGCTGGGAGCCGCTGGGAGCCGCTGGGAGCCGCTGGGAGCCGCTGGGAGCCGCTGGGAGCCGCTGGGAGCCGCTGGGAGCCGCTGGGAGCCGCTGGGAGCCGCTGGGAGCCGCTGGGAGCCGCTGGGAGCCGCTGGGAGCCGCTGGGAGCCGCTGGGAGCCGCTGGGAGCCGCTGGGAGCCGCCGCTGCTGGGAGCCGCTGGGAGCCGCTGGGAGCCGCTGGGAGCCGCTGGGAGCCGCTGGGAGCCGCTGGGAGCCGCTGGGAGCCGCTGGGAGCCGCTGGGAGCCGCTGGGAGCCGCTGGGAGCCGCTGGGAGCCGCTGGGAGCCGCTGGGAGCCGCTGCTGGGAGCCGCTGGGAGCCGCTGGGAGCCGCTGGGAGCCGCTGGGAGCCGCGCCTGGACCCGCCGCACTACACTGACGTACAGTGGCTGGCTGGCGAAGTCTGAAGGACATTCACGGGGAAGATTCACAGCATTAGCCCCTTGCCGCTCCAGTACGACCTCTCCAATTGCCGCAATACGTCTTAGGGCGTGGACTGGTGGGGCGGGGCGGCGGGGGCGGCCGGGGCGGCCGGGGGCCGAAGAGTCACCCCGGGGCCGCGCCGCCGCCCCCGCTGGCGCTGCACTTTGCGGGTGGTAATGGTGCTATCTGTGACTGGGGCCCGCCTCGGGGCCGCTGGGGGCCGCCAGGAGCCCCGCAGCACCACTTGCTTATCGCCGCCGATTTGTCCATGCGTTTGTCCGAACCCAACCGCGCCCGTCCCGCCCGCCGTCCGGCGCACAGTTGCGACGCTGTGGCCGGAGCCGGGGCCCCGCGACAAAAAGCCATCGTCACTTGGGTGCTGACGGACGGCCGCGTACACCCTGGCGCCGCCGGGCGCGGTCAAGCGCAGCGCTTGAATTCCCATATCGGAGATTTAAAAATTTGGTGAAGCACCGCGCGACACTTGTGGTAACACTATATGGGTTGGGCACACGGCTACAGACGGGTACAGAGGGCGATTACGCCCTTTGTGGTATGGTAACACTGTACGGGGTTGGTACGCGGGTACCGCGGGTACCGCAGGTACCGCGGGTACCAAGGGCACCACGGGTACCAAGGGTGCCACCGGTACCAAGGGCACCACGGGTACCAAGGGTGCCACCGGTACCAAGGGCACCACGGGTACCAAGGGTGCCACCGGTACCAAGGGCACCACGGGTACCAAGGGTGCCACCGGTACCAAGGGCACCACGGGTACCAAGGGTGCCACCGGTACCAAGGGCACCACGGGTACCAAGGGTGCCACCGGTACCAAGGGTAACACGGGTACCAGGGTACGTAGGGCTGGTCTGCTGCAGTAACGCAGGCCCTGCGCGCGAATCGGTCGGCATTACGTTCAAACATTGGCAGCCGTCGCTAGGGAAATCACGGAGGCCCCGCCCATCGGGGTACGCAAAAGTAACGACCTACAACGCTTTGAAACACTTGCGGCGCCACACCGGGTCGGACCCCCGCGGACCCCGGCAGCCCACACGAGTCCACTATACTGCCATAGTCCCCTCCCGGGACGATTTCCACCCGGGATGAAACGGCGTGGCTAGGCACCCGCAATACACATGCAGCAACAACAGCAGCAGCAGCAGCAGCAGCAGCAGCAGCAGCAGCAGCAGCAGCAGGGATGGAGGCTCAATGGGTTGGGAGCCCGTTGGCAAGATTAAGGCCGGCTATAGCCACATGAGTCCATTCCGAACCGCCTTTAAATACCGCATGCTGTGCGGGGCGTGAGCGGCGTGGTGGTGGGTGAGAGTGAGAGAGAGGCAGACAGAGACAGAGAGAGGGATGGAGAGTGATAGGTTTTTTCACCAGCAGGCTAGGCCAGCCCACCCCGAGCTGGCCGGCCCGCAGCCGCAGCCTTGCTCCCGTGAAGGTCTCGGCATGTCACAGCGACACGGGCGATGCGATGCGCAATCGGCAAAAGGGGGGTCAACGACCCCTCCCCTCCCCCCTACCGATGAGGTCACACCGGTTATCTTTGCCTCCCGTGCGAAACGCGTCGCTCACGGCCGCGGATCCAGCCGCGCGATGACGCAATTTTTTACTGTTTTAAAAGCGCTTTCCGTATTCCGCGGCCACCAGAGCAAAGCAGCGCAGTAGTAGAACTAGGGGTCCTCTGCGCGGCAGTAAAGGGTTGACCATACAGAGGGCGCAGGGCGTGTGCGGAGTGAGAGGGAGGGGGGAGGGGGGGGGGGTGAGCCCCAGATAAATCAGTGCGAATGGCCGCTTTATGCAAATCCGAGCCTGCCGGGCCTGCCGGGCTCTGCCGTAGCAAAGGGCCGCGGCCGAGGCCGTGGCGTGCCAGTGCCAAATTTGCACGATACTCTGCCGGCAAAACGGCACCACCAGCGCGCATTAGAACTAAACTGTCGCCGAATGGATGCCCCCCCCCCCCCTCCCTCCTCTTCCCTCCTGCTCCCCGCCAACGCCTATCGCCCTCTGACTTTCACTGAATTAAGCGATGGGATGCTTGTTGCTGTGTGTGTGTGTGTGTGCGTGTTGTGTGTCCGTGCAGAGGGCTGTTGGTGCCGCGCCCTTTTCTATCGCATCCAAAGCATGATCCAGTTCGTCCTTCTGGGCGAATGAGAAAAAAATATATAACCAGGTGCTCTGCATACATATTTTATTTACAAATTCCCGCAAGTTTGCGTATCGTCAGATGGCTCCCTCAATCATAACACGTTTGTATGTTTAAATCCAGCTGTAGTTAAACCATTATGACCGTCACTGCTTCTGCGTGCGTTTGGCTATGCTGTGCCGTGCGTGTGGCATGCGTGCGCCTTTGGTGTCATCTCGCCCGGGAATTAAACAACGACCCTCTTGTTAGCAGCATGCACCGTTACCGGTGTAACGAGCAAACTAACTAAACCGACCTTCTAGAGGGAGCCCGTTCAAACGGCACAACAGCGACGATCGGCTCATGCGCCCTAATGAGCGCATAGCGCGCCGCATAGCGTGGCACGAGTTCGACTCCCGCCGAGGGCGGAAATTTTTTTTTCTTAGAAAGCAGCAACATAAACACAGCAGCAGCAGCAGCAGTAGCAGGCGTGTGACCTCGGGCCGCCAGAGGCTGGGCCGGGGCCTGCGAGCGCCGTGTGGGTAGGCAAGCCCGCCGTACCCCCTTGAGCCGCGGGCTTGCCTACCTCGCTGCCTGCCGTTCCTTTCTTTGAATGTGTCAGCTGTTTCCACACTCTTTGACCGAGTGCAGTGTTTGTCGTTGTGGCGTGCAAAAGTAACCGGCTTCCCGGTTGTTATAGGGGGATTTGTGATTTAGTGCTACGGAGAACGAGCTGTGATGGTGTTTCATCAGAATTTAATTGGGAGCTTTGCCCTATCCCTAACAGTCCTAGTCTACAGTGAGCAGCAACACGAGTCACCAGGGAGGAGCCGCGAGCACTCACCGTGGGGCGCCGCTACCCAGGTGTTTGAAGGCCAATTCTCGGTGATACAGTCCGCTGATGTTGGTTTGCCACAGGATCGTCAATTGGGTCGGTTGCACTTGTTTCACTCGCGGCACTTGTCTCACTTTTCGCACTCGTCTCACTTCTTCACGCACGCTCCTCCTCCCTTGCTCCACTCACCGCCACCACTTCCCGCACATCACCTTCTTTCCTTTCTTCCCCCCTAGCCTCGCGGTCTTGCCTAGCCTCGCAGTGTTGCCTGCGAGGTGTCGCCCCCTCTCGGGGCCGCCGGGACCTACGCTCCTGATTTTGCTGATCTTGTCATACGATCCCGGCCGGCCGTCGAGTCGTGGGCACCCGCGGCTCTCGGGGTGCCAACACGGTGTGCAACCTCAAAAGTGCGGGCCGGGGGTGTGCGCTGCACACACTCCAGGTGTGCGAGTGCACCTGTGTGCAACGGGCGTACGGCGGCGCCGGGCGGAGCCAAAGCCCTTTCCTAACAGCGCGCGTCGCTCGGCGCCCCGGCACGGCCCAGCTCTGGGAGGTTTCAGCTTTTCAGCGCGCTGTGTGCCCGTGAATAGAGCGGCACCGATGGGACAGCCACGTGACGCGACGGTCTCTCTCTCTCTCTCTCTCTCTCTCTCTCTCTCTCTCTCTCTCTCTCTCTCTCTCTCTCTCTCTCTCTCTCTCTCTCTCTCTCTCTCTCTCTCTCTCTCTCTCTCTCTCTCTCTCTCTCTCTCTCTCTCTCTCCCTCTCTCTCTCTCTCTCTCTCTCTCTCTCTCTCTCTCTCTCTCTCTCTCTCTCTCTCTTCGTCTCTCTCTTTCTCTCTCCCTCCCTCTCTCCTCGGGCACTCCAGCCAATCAGGTCGATGGAGCAGACGAGGACAGAGCGAGCGCGTCGCGGTCGAGCCCTTTGCAATGTGCCTCCGACAGGCAAATGATCTGTCAGTGTCGCGGCGAGGCCTGGAGGGGCCCGGGCAGCCGGGGCAGCCTAGGCGAGGGAGCGCAGCGGAGGCATGAGGTTGGGTGCTCCAAAGCAAAATTTCACTGAGATGTGTTTGAAATAATGCTATATGTTTCACATCGCGTGGTAGATAACTATTTTCCAACGACAACTTTTTCTGTTTCTTTTTCGCTTGTTGCAGATTCTTGGAGCACACGCAGCGAGGAGCATTAACAGTTTTTAAATACTTCGAAGGCGGTTATGAAAACCTGCTCTTGCGTCTGATGGCGTGTCTCATGACACAGCTGTCGTGTTCATGGCTTTTAGCTCTTCATGTCCATTCAGCAGCCACCTTTTCATGGCACCTCTCTCACGCTAAACGCGCCCGTCGCGCCTGGACCATCCTGCTCATCTTGCGTTTACAGAGAGGGTGGGTCGGCAGCAAAATGGATTGGAAAAGAACCCCGGTGTTCCTTCGGCACGGTGACACTAATCGGTGTGGTGGGGCTCGCTAGGATGCTTCTTCTTCACGCATCACGCGAACACAGGACATCAATAACTCCTCACTAATATCTTGTTAGCACCTCGGGGGGGCCGGGTCCCGCAGCGCTGCGTGCAGCTTCACTTACATGTACAGAACACGTCTTATTATCCGGCCAGCGTTTAGAGCGCGTCCGTGGTGTACGGAGCGCCTGTCAATGCCGGACCGGACGTCCCCGCTCACTCCGAGCCCGGCCCGGGGTTCGAGGCCCGTACAATTTACTGACGAACGCTGCTATGGCTGTCGTGATGGGGCAGAATCAAACGCGGGCCACGAATTGTTTTTCCAGACACGCGGCGTTAACGGGTCCCAAAACCTGCCCAAAGTAAACCGAGCAAGGTTGTAATAAGTCCAAGGCGCCGTTCATGACCAGCAGCTTGTGGGGCGGGGCCGGGCGGGGCCGGGCGATAGGAGACACAACAAAGCGCGCGGAAAGCCGAAAAGTCATCCGGATGACAGCTGACGCGCTCCAGGACCCGGCAGGACCGGGCAGGACCCGGCAGGACCCCAGGAACCCCACGACGGGGTAGACTTCTGCTCAGTCATTGGTGCTTATTGTACGCGGCAGCAGCAGCAGCAGCAGCAGCAGCACAGCCAGCAGCGCATCTCCCCGAAAATTCGTAAAAGGGGTTCCGCTGCAGGCAGAATACCCTCTGATACAGCGGCGGCAGTTCGTGTGTACATAATTGGCATTTTCATTATTATTTCGCGGACAGCTGCATCCCCCCCCCCCCCCCCCCCCCGCGACCCCAACACCGCAACAACGGCGCGCCGGGGGATTTTCTCATTTTACGATGTTTGCCCATCTCCCATGCCCGCGTGCGTGCATTAACGAGCATTAAGCCCGCCTCCATCGACATTTTGCTCCTTTGGGTCGGGTTCGGAGGAGGGGGGGAGTTATAACGCATCGGCCCCGACACCGACGAAGAATTTCATCCGCATTTTCAGTTTCACATCTCTGTGTTTCATGTGAGTTTAAATTTCATTGACCTGTAATGGTAAGTTTTGTGGTGTTGTCTGATTAGTCGCTGCGAGGCTTTCTCACAGAAGTATTGACGTGAGGGCATTCAGGTTGGTAGCAGTGTGATGTGATGCCGCTGACGGGGCACAACGGCCCCAATAGAAACCATGTATATCCGTGATCCGTCCGAAATGATTAAAGCGACACGTACGGTCCTCACATCCCATTCATCTTCACTATTTTATTTTATCTTTTCATTTACACATCCCCCGCCCCCCCTTCTTCTCGCTCCTCTTTTATTTGGGGATCCGCCCTGTTCACAGTGTAGGCCTAATAGACCACGCATAAACACGGATTACCACAGTCCGGCCAGGTTTTCCGTTTGGGAAGACAGATGTCGGGCCGCCGCTGCAGACGCACCCCGGTCGGGGTATCCCACTGCCGCCGCCGCCACCTTCAGCCGCCCCCGCCTAGGCGCCACCGCGCTGGAAATTTACGTCATGCGAGCTCTTAAAAGTTTCGCCGGGGCCTCTTCGAAAAAAGTACAATACATTTCCAGTCAACTTCGACGTGGATCACTGCCTTTAACGGCGCACGTCCGTCCGGGTAAGGAAATAAGTCAATTTCGTGCGTTTCACTTTTTCGCAAGGAGTTGTGCGGCGCTGCTCCGCGTCAGCAGCATGACTAATTGTCGACTGCATCCGGAGGGCCGGAGGGCCGTATGTAACAGAACAGATGCTAGCGGAGGTGTCTCCTCCCGGCCACCTCTCAGACGCGGCCTTTGCGTGATGCTCTGCGTTCCTCGTTTGAGCGATCAGGATGAAAGGCTTTTGGGGTGATTAGAGAAGAAAGGAGTCAAAAGAGAATCCTCTTTAATTAATTCCCTCTTTCGCTCGCAGGCACACTGCTGCTGCCTGCGATAATTTGAGAGGAACGATGCGATTCGTGTCCGATACCACGTCGGGGGTGGCGGCTCCGGTGAGGGGCGGAGGGAGCGCGAGACGAGCGTATCCGGCGGAGAGCAAATCCTCCTTGTCGCTAAAGAACATTGAACAAGAAATGTGGGACAGTGTTTCGGTCGGTACGTCCCTCCTTTTCCCCGATTGATTTCTTTCTTCAGCTCGTCTCCGAATAATGGTTTTGGCCTGCAGGTATTTAAAGCGTATAATTTCGGGTATTGTGTCGTTGGGGCATTAGGCAGAGGGCGTGGCGTGGGCAGAGACAGGTGGGGGGGGGGGGGCAGAGACAAGAGGGGGGGGGGGGGGCGTTATTTCCATGAATGACTCGGGGACAATCATCGATGGCCCGGGTGGTCCAAATGAAAAGGATCGCGCGGGTCGGCGTCAGCACGCCGTCGTGAGAGGGGACGACGTCGTCGACGGCCAGGGCGACGACAGTGTTGAGGCCGTCGGCACAGAGACGTCGAACGTCGTTCGAACTGTCGACGGTGTCGTCGAGGACCTCCAGGAAGACCGACCGAATTTCAGAGGACGTCGGTTGGCGACCAGTACTACAACCCCTCTCCCTCACAGGCAAATTCATCCGGACAGTCTGTCGTGGCGGACCACAGCCGAGACGGTGCCGATGCCCGGCTGGGGCATGATGATGCCAACCAGTCCGGTCGCCCGGAGCCCTGCGGTGTTCGGCCTGCGTGCTCCTCCTGTCCGCCTGTCCTGCTCTGTCCGCGCCAGCGGCTGCCTCTGGCGGCCTCCGGCTGCCCGGTGCGGCGGTCGTGTCTATGACGGACTGGCCCCAGTTCCCAGGTGTCACACCCGTTTGGAATTAATTCCGGCGCGATCTGTTCGATGGGCCTATCTCCACGTACCAGGCTTGGTTGCCACCTGGCGCCCGGAGCCCCGGCGCGGACCGAGCAGCCGGCGCCCCCCCCCCCCCCCCCCCCCCCCCCCCCCCCCCTCCGTGTGGCCGGCCGGCTGCCTCTGCTGGTGGTGATGGCCATCTTGCTCACCTCCGGCCCCGGTCCTAGCTGCCACCCCGTGAGAGAGCGCAAGGAAACATTCCCCAAAGTCGGAAAAAAATATTCCGAAACTTTGTGCGCGCGGGCCACAGGATTCTCCTGCTCGACCGCGCCGCGCCCCGCCGGCAGCCCAGCGAACATCCTCCTGGGGCCTCGTGTGATCGGACAGAGGGTTGCGGGGGCTCCGCGGGGTGGGGCGGGGTTCCGGAGGCTCTGTGCATTGGCTCTGGCCATTCATCCCCCGCGCCTTTCTTGTCTTCTTTCGGTTTTTACGAGCAGACGTGCCCGGGCATCCTCCTCTCCTCCATCACTGACTGACACACACCTGGCCGGAGTGACACAATACCTGGTGCCGGAGCCCGGTCAGGCCAGGCTGGGCAGGCTCTCTGCCATGGGCCGGCCGGGCCGGGCAGGGCCTCCCTAGGTGGCAGCCCGAAACGCATGTGTTCAAATACAGTCCAGCAGGCCCCGGGACGGCCATTGCCAAAGGGTCCAAGGGGCCTACGGTACTACAAGACAAGACACTCGGCATATCTTCGGTGAGGACAGCTCCGGCCACAGGCACAGGCTCACCCTGGTGCCCACCCTGGTGCCCGGTTCCCACCCTGGTGCCCACACTGATGCCCACACTGGTGCCCACCCTAGTGCCCACCCTGGTGCCCACCCTGGTGCCCACCCTGGTGCCCACCCTGGTGCCCACCCTGGTGCCCACCCTGGTGCCCACCCTGGTGCCCACCCTAGTGCCCACCCTGGTGCCCACCCTGGTGCCCACCCTGGTGCCCACCCTGGTGCCCACCCTGGTGCCCACCCTGGTGCCCACCCTGGTGCCCACCCTAGTGCCCACCCTAGTGCCCACCCTAGTGCCCACCCTAGTGCCTGGTGCTCACCCTGGTGCCCTCGCTGTTGCCCACCCTAGTGCCCACCCTGGTGCCCACCCTGGTGCCCACCCTGGTGCCCACCCTAGTGCCCACCCTAGTGCCCACCCTAGTGCCCACCCTAGTGCCTGGTGCTCACCCTGGTGCCCTCACTGGTGCCCACCCTAGTGCCTACCCTGGTGCCCACCCTAGTGCCCACCCGTAGCCCACAGCCAAACTCTCGCACGCCTTTCGTGCGCCGCCGAGGAAAGGTAGTCGGGCGGCGTGGACCGGGAGGCCCGAAGGTCTGTGCGCTGTGCGCTGTGCGCGGACCTTGGCCGAGCAAGCCGTGCTCCGGTCAGGCGTGGGCGAAACGGGTAAGGAGGGAAGGTATGGGCTGAGTGAGTGTATGACTTCATTTGCCTGAGTGCCGCGCTGACGGTTTGTATAGACTTTCCGGACCGTCCTGTCCCATACCACGGCCACGCCATAGCCACGCCACGCTCCCCGCTGCGCCCTGCTTTCGCAGTCTCTACAATGAGGAACAACAATGTTGCTGGGGCAATATATTTTTGCGAAAATGCCGCGTAACAGAAGTAGCGGCGGCGGCAGTGGATGGGGAGGGAGGGGAGGGGCGCCCTAATGTGCTCTTGGACAAACTGGACGGCACAGCGGGCGCAGCGCCGTACATCACACAGAGAGAGTATTACTATACTGTATATACACATATATATATAAGGGCCGAAGCTGCTTTGCACGATTGACTTGCACCCTCTGCCGTTTTGGAGAATGCTGTGGGGCGTTATTCATTTGTATTATCGTTTCTCATTTTCGTGATGAGTGTGCACGCGTGCGTGCGCGCGCAAGAGAAAGAGAATATATCTTTCAAATTGAAGCAAATGCGAGCAAATGGCACGAGCACAATCAGCAGCACTTGCCGTTATGACCGGGGTTGGGAGGGGGGGGGGGGGCTGAGGGGGCGGACCAGGGCCACACCGGAATGCTCGTGGCCGGGCAGAATATGACGCGGGCGATGAAGACCGACCGGAGCAGGACAGAATCAAACAAGGCCACGGACGATGAAAAATTCCTACGAATCCCCGTTGAAACAACTTCCTCCGAAAGAAGGCTTCTTCCCTCAGCTGTCCGCCGGCACGAGTCTGAGCTGTGGGGAGGGGGCGGGGGCCGGCGGGGGCCGACGGGGGCCTACGCCATGTCGGTTCTCCAGCTGCCCGGGACCCGGGAGGTCGGCGTACGAGTCGCGCCAGTCGCGCCGCGCGCGCTCAACTCGCCTCCCCATGGGCGGGAGAGAGACAGAGAGACACAGCGAGGCGGCAGCGGACGCTCTCAGTGCGGTCGGCTCGCTCTGGCTCTGCCTGGCTCTGCCTGGCTCTGCCCAGCTCTGCCCTGCCAGGCTCCTCCGGGCTCCGCTCTCTGCTCGCACCTGGCAGGGACCTGGCAGCGGCAGGGACCCGACCTGCCTTACCTGCCTGCTGCCCAGGCACAGCCAGCCGTCCAGGCCGCCCTGGCAGAGGGGCGGATCCAGGGCCAGCCAGGGCTGCATGCGGGCCCCTGCCGGCCCCAGGCCGGCCCCTGCCGCCTGCAGCCCGCAGATGACGAGTTCCGCCGCGCACAACCATCGGTCGGGATGGAATCGGTCATGAAGACTTGCATCCGAGCCGGCTCAGGCTGCTGGCTGCGTTCCGACTCTATCGCTTCGGAATCGGTCCATACGGAGCGAAGGATCGGGGAGATCCAGTCCATGGGTCGACACGTTCCTCCGTGCACGTTTAGCAATGTTTAGGCAGACGTGCTGTGCAGCACCAGGAGCGCTGCTGGGGCTGGCCTGGCTGCCTTGGAACCACATGAGCCCAGCCCAGCCCAGCTCGGCTCGGCCGGGACGGGACGGGACCCTGGCAGGCACCCGGTCTGGGTCTGGGGTCCGGGCGCGCACCCGCTGCGTCCTACCGTCCTACCGTACAGCCCGTCCCCTTCGCACGCCACGGACTTGGGACGGGTGAGGAGAGAGAGAGAGAGAGAGAGAGAGAGAGAGAGAGAGAGAGAGAGAGAGAGAGAGAGAGAGAGAGAGAGAGAGAGAGAGAGAGAGAGAGAGAGAGAGAGAGAGAGAGAGAGAGACGTGGTTTCCGAACGCTCGCCGCCCGGCTGGCGCAGGCAACACCGCGGCGCCGCCGGCCCTCCCAGGAGGTGGGGGAGGAGGGGTACGGTTTCTGCGCACCACGGTCGGCACCGGAGATCAGCTGTTGTGGCTGCAGCAGGGCTGCGTTGCCGTCAGCTGATGGGGGACGGCGATAAACTGGGAGAGGAAGGGGAGGCGAGGGGGAGCCGGGGGGGAGGGGGGAGCCGAGCGCAAACGCGAAAGGTGCCGCAGCGAACATTTATGGCGCAGAGGAGGAGGAGGCGGGCGGGCTTTGCGTGCTGAATAATGTCGCCCTGACACGCCTGCCCGGCGGCCCGGCGGCGGTCGCTCTAGCAGTTTTTAGCGACCACCGTCACGACGCTGCAACTAACTCAACAGCGTCGAGTGTGTCGCAGAGACCGCGGAGACCGCATCGGGGGTGGGGGAGGCGGGAAGAGGAGCCGTTGTCGTTTCTGGTCGGTTTGGATTGGATCTCCTCCCCGCCCCGCCTCCTCGTCGTCCTTGGCGGCCGGCCCGGCCGGTCCCTGGCCTGCCTGCAGCCCCCCGATGACGGGGTAAGTTCCAAGGCCGTGGGACCGAGAGGCACAGGCTCGGACCAGGCTGCAGGCGATAGCTCTGACGCACCGAGGTACATACTCACGCCAGGGGTTGCCTAGACGGCTGACAATCAAAGTCGCAGGCACGGATCCAACCTCCCATATAGGTGAGGGGGTTGAATTTCGTTCGAATTTCGCTCGAAAATGAATCAGCTGCACTGCAAAGCAAGCCTTACAAATCTACACTTGAGTATAATCAGTCACAATCGTTCCGGGACCGTCCATGATGAAGCCCGACCGTGGGCAGGGCCTGGAGGGGGTCCGGAGGGGGTCGGAGGGGGTCCGGAGGGGGTCCGGAGGGGGTCCGGAGGGGGTCCGGAGGGGGTCCGGAGGGGGTCCGGAGGGGGTCCGGAGGGAGTGCGGTTGGAGGAAACCACCGGATATTCGCACGGCGGATGTCTGCATGTTCTGCACCAGAGGACTCGGCCCGGGCCGGGTAGGAGCCGTGCAGGACCCATGCAGAGGACGAGACGACCGTCGTGCAACATCACCATCGCCCAGGCGACGCCATAGCGACGCCGAATCGACGCCGAAGCGACGCCGAAGCGACGCAAAAGCGACGCCGACCGAGGCAGCAGGGCAGCAGTGGCTCCCTCTCGCCTTTTTCACCCGTCATGCATCCGCGTTTGTGTGTGACTGAAAAAGGTCGAAAATTTACGACTCGGCCGGGCAGCAGGGTCACAGAGCAGCTCAAGCAGGCACAGTGCGGCGGCGACGGCGGGGATGGAAGGGTGGGGGGAGGGGAGGGGGGAACGGGGAGGAAATCAGAATAAGGCAAAATGAAAATCGCATCCCATCCCTCTTGCACGAGGGAGGAAGCGGCCCAAGACGTATTGCGCGTCGGCGGAGGGAGGAGGGTGGTGTTGTCGCCTTCCCGTGACGTCGCCGACAGACTGCGCGGGCGGGGCGGGGCGGGGCTCTACCCCGAGGCCGTAGCCTGCTGACAACTCCAACGGGGTGCACAAGGCAGATATCCTTACGACCCAGAGTCTGGCTTCAAACTTTAGCAGTGCGGCGGCACAATCGGCCACTCTGAACCGGTGGAATAAATGTGCCATGAAACTGTTCCGGACAGGGTGTCGGGTGGCGGTGCCTGCTGGCTTATTTGTGCTCCGATGTAACGAATGAATGGCGCTCATTGTGTTTCGTCGCCCGGCCCGGATATCAGCTGATGGCGACGGCGACGGCGACCACAGTGGCGGTGGTAACAGCGGCGTTGTGGCCACGCAGCGCAACAACTCGGCCACGATTTCGAGGATGGCGTTTTAAAAAGCCGGGGCCGAGACGGCGGCGTCGTATACTAGCACAGTAAATGCATTTTTAACAGACACTTCCTGGAGGCAGCGCAGCCAGCGCCCGCCCACCGGCCTCGCATTGCATGGGCCAGAGTCTGCCACAAACAGAGGTCAAATTTCATTCTGAGCGTCGACGCTTTGCGCCGTCCACTCCACTAAGTCAGTGCTCGGATGTGCGTGTCGTGTGCGTGCGTGCGTGTGTGTGTGTGTGTTCCCTCACGAGTGGTCAAAACGGTCACACATCATCAGCGAGGCCTCGTCATCATCATCATCTTCGTTGTAGCGTGAAAAGAGACGACGCTGTGGGTTTTGGAACGGGTTTGGTGTTGGTCCTAGCGAGAGCACTCCTGCTGCTGCCACTGCTGGCCAGCGGGTGCCGCGGCTGCCCTGCCAGCGGCCGGCCCGGTGCAGGCGGTCCCCCACGATACGATTGTGTCCAGAACGGAGGCCTGCCGCGCCAGTCCCCTCAGCCCTAGCCCTCAGCCCCTCAGTCATCCGGGGCACGACGCGCGGAAACGGCACCGAACGCCGTCATAAATCAAGCCAAATAATTATCCATAAGTGTCGTCCGGGCGGCCTGCGGCCTGCGGCTGGAGGGGGCCGCCACCGTGGCTACTGCCGACTGCCATGCCGCCAACGAGGCCCCCATCTTGGCCGCATGCTGAGACGCTACGCGGCAGCCCTAACGTGTGCGGCGGCGGGCCGCAGCTACGTGGGTTCGCTCGGTGCCCTCGTCAAGCCGGAGGGCCGAAGGGCCGAAGGGGCCGCCATGAATGGGTCTGCAGAGGGAGCCTGCCGGAGCCTGCCGGCCCTAAGGGTGCATCCAAGGTTTTCTGTAAAGGGCCTCCTCTCCCCCGCCCTCCCGCCCCGCCTAGCCGCCAGCTCGGGCTGTCCCGCTCGCCCTGGCCAACCGCTACGCTGCCCGCACGGACAGCCATATCAGCCGGGCACGCTGTAAGAAAATAGCCGAGGGTTTTAAAAGGACGAAGGCCGGGCATTTAAAGACGGCTGTGGTGCGGCGCAGCCTGGGCAGGTATACGGGCGGCGGTGGTGGTGGTACAGGCCCCGACGAAACCGCCACCCCGACGTCGCGGGTACCCGGGGGCCGCGGGGGCGGAGCCGGCAGAGCCGCTTCCGGCCTTTTCGGCACGGGAGTACACCTCGAGTGGGTGGCGGGTAGAGGCAGCACGGAGCCCCAGCCCCAGAGCCCACTGTACTGCCGGTGCTCCGCCTCACTCCATGAGGATACGGACGAGGCCATCCCGGTCCAACGGAAACAGGTGGTGGCGGCGGCGGTTGGGTTTTGGTGCAAACTGTACCCTACAGGAGGCAGCTGGGCCTGGGCCTGGCTGGGCCTGCCTGCCTGTGGGGGTGAGGTGCGGGTCGCTTGCTGCTGCTGCTGCCGCCGCCCGCTCCGCTCCGCCCCGCGCCCTCTCTCCTCGGTTCCTCCTCGGTTCGGGCCCAAAGGCCCTGCCGGCACGGCTCGGCAGGCAGGCAGGCAGGCAGGCTGGGCCCCACCGCACCGAATGCTGGCTGGCTGGCATGCCTCTGTACCAACCCCACCAAAAAGAAAACGAGTCATAACGGTCCCCCACCCAGGTCGGAAACCAAAAATTTCAACGCCAGGGGGGTCGGCCGGGCTGGAAATCAAGTGTGACACAAGTGGGGCCTCGTTGCCCCCGCCCCCTCCCCGGCGTTTTATTACCGGCGACACGCGTCTATTTCGTGCATTCATGGGAATATTGGCCGCTCGGGGCCGATTGTTTTTTCATGGCGTATAAAACGTTTGCGCAGCAGCGTTATATATTGGCGGATAGGCCGTGGTGGTAAGGGGTTGCTATCAAAACACGTCACGGTGCAGGCGAGGGGGTGGGGGGCGGTCCCCGAAGAACCCTACGGAGGGGCGGAAGCGCCTCAGGCGGCCAGCCCCCGAAGGGGCTTCGGTGTGTAACGCCGCACACGTCCACTTACACACGCGCACGTTTGGCCCTCAAAGAGACTTCGATATGACGACCGCTCTCTCATCTGCTGCTGCGAAATGAACGCATCATACGCGAGCACAGGGAGGGGGTGGGGGGATAAAAATTAAAGCAAAGCGCGCGCGAAAAGTACGGCCGCCCTCGTCTCAGGAATAAATCATATCGGCGTGCATCACAGCCAGCCCAGCCCGTCCTCGCACTCCTTACCCTCCCACAAGTCCGTCGACAACTCTCTCTCTCTCTCTCTCTCTCTCTCTCTCTCTCTCTCTCTCTCTCTCTCTCTCTCTCTCTCTCTCTCTCTCTCTCTCTCTCTCTCTCTCTCTCTCTCTCTCTCTCTCTCTCTCTCTCTCTCTCTCTCTCTCTCTCTCTCTCTCTCTCTCTCTCTCTCTCTCCCCCCTCCATCTCTCCCCCTCCCTCTCCAGACAGCACGGACTGTCATAAACCAGGCTGCCTGTCACGGACTTGAAAGAGATTTCATGAGAGATTTCATGGCGTGGCCTTGTAGGAGGCGAGTAGTAAAATGAGCGGTTTCTTCCCCGCTGCTGGTCCAGGTTAGGCTTCACTCACACAGACACACACACACACACTCGCACACAAACATCACACAGTGTGCGCTTCTATGCATCAGCTGGGTTTTTATCGTCAAATGGCACATATGAAATTCTTATCCCGCGTCGTAAGGCGGTCCCGCCAGGGCCGGGAGCCGCAGTCGGGCCCCTTACCGGCGCTGCAGGCACCGCGGGTTAGGCAGCCCGGGACGCAATGGGACCTCCTCCAGTATTTTTGGACGAGTATAGCAGCGGCCCTCATGTGGCGGTCATGTGTGTGCCTTCGGGCCGTTCGGGGCCGTTCGGGGCCGTTCGGGCCGGGGGTTCTATCTGCCCGTTTGTTGACGCACCGGGACGTTTATGACGGCACCCAAAGGGAGGGCGACAGAATCCCCCTCGGCCGACTGATTTTTGTGGAATGCGCCCGCGTCCACACAGACGCACACGGAAGGATGCGTGCGCGCGCGCGCGACCACCCTCCGTACAGTTTTCCTGAGATGGGGCCGTGGCTGGTTTTGCTGGGCGTTAATTTTTGAGCGAGTCGCTGAGTGGTTATATTCGTGCCGGCAGTGGCAGTGTTGTGGTCCGAAGTGGTCAGCGGAGGCAGGCGGTGGGGGCGGCGGCGGTGCGGGGGCTGGGGCCGGCCGGGCTGGCCCCTGCTGCTGCTGGCCCCGCAGTGTGCCGTGCGGAGCGCCGCAGAGCCCGCCTAGCCTAGTCGGGGCGTAATAGGCATTAATCGGAGTGCGCGGGGGAGGGCGGGGGCGGGGGAGGTCTCACTATCACAGGGTTATCACAGGCCCACTGCGGCCACGCCCGGAACAGCGGCGGCAAGGGAGGCGAGTGGCGGCGTTTCGGACGCGGCCGGGCTCCAGGTATAACATGCATCCGCCTCATTCTGTCCTTGCCCCCCCCCCCCCCCCCCCTGCCTCCCCCTCTAGCCATCGGTCTATCTATCTATCTATCTATCTATCTATCTATCTATCTATCTATCTATCTATCTATCTATCCTCCTCTTAGGAAAATACTCAACGGGGGCCTCATCACACTTCGAGGCCAAACATGTTAGAGTGTGGGGCACTTTCAGTAAGACAGGCCGTGCTTGCTTGAAACGGTAGCTTAATCTTGCGGGCTTGCGTGTATACGTGTGTGTGCGTGCGTGTTTGTGCGCGTGTGCGTGTCCCCCCTGGTCCTGGTCCAGGTCTGCCGACGACAGGGAGCCTGCAGCACAGTCACCCTCTACCTCAACTTCTCGGGAAAAGAAGAATGCTTTCCGTATATTTCTCTGGTTGTCAGCTGGCAGCCACTGGCGGCAGCGCCGCACGCACGCACTCACACACACACACACGCACACAACACGCTGCAGCATCAGCTGATCCCAGCCGGCAGCAGCAGCCTGCGCCGACGCTGTGCCGGCGAGGCGGCGTCCGGTTCGCTGAAAGCCGACGCAGCAGGCTTTTTAAGTACACTGCAAAGTGTTTGCCGTCGTCCACGAATAATTCATATGGATGTGGTCCTTGTTTGCAGATGCAGCGCCCGGTGCGGCTGGCATCGTCAGGCGGCGTCTCGGCTCGGCTCAGCACGGCTCGGCACGGCTCGGCTCGGCACGGCTCGGCACGGCGCACAAGATTTCACGTCATTTTTCTTACTTAGGTTTTGGCTTCTCCTCGGCCACTCGCTTACTGCCCCCACCCGTACAGCAGCACCTGTAATGAAATTCACGCAGTTAAGCCATCAGTTTGAGGTCACCACAATCTCGCAGGTCTCGTATAAAACGTCCATTTTTCTCCGCGGGCCGGGACTCCCCTTGGAAAGAACGCGGGGCTGCGTGGGCGGCAGCGAAGGTTGGGGACGGTCAGGGGGATGAGGGGGGCGGGGTGCAGAGATTGGCAACCCCGAGGCGAAGGTTCGCAAGTCGAGCAGCACCTCTGACGCGAGCCGGGCAGGCCGGGCGGAGGCCAGCGGCAGCTACGCGGCAGCCCTGCGGCAGCCCTGCGGCAGCAGGCAGAATCTGGAAAGTCTCTCATGGTTCTTGCAGCAGTTTCACGCTGTGCTGTTGTTTCTGCAGCAGATGATGTCAAATATAATCGAGCACAACTTTGAACGTGTTTTATCAAAGAACTAATGGATGGGCATCCCTCGGAAACAAATTCATGAACTTGATAGCACCGCCTGACCTACCTCTACAGGGTGTGTCCCCTGCGGCCCCCCCCCCCCCCCCCACCCCTTACACCCACCCTCGTATCCGTTTCAGGGACTCTCCAAGGGCAAGCTGGGGGCGGCGGTGTGGCGATATTTCACCCAGCAAAATCAGGACCCATTTTTTACTCGACCCGTTTGGGGGAGCCGGCCGCCGGCCTGCGCGAAAAATGCTCATCTCGGCAGAGATTTTTTGGGGCGCCATCGCCACTGCCGCTGCTGCGCGCCTGACGGTTCCTGTGCGCTCTTCTGTCGCTTTGCTGCCAGAAAAATGTACACATCTGTTGTGGAACTACCCTCCTCTCCTCCCCGAGACCCTCCCGGAGATTCTCGTCTTGCTGCGCCGCGAGGATTCCACGGGGCGCCGTTGCTTTGCTGTTTTGATCTATTGCGAGAAAGTTGCGCGCCGTTGTTGGTCCTCGCCATGATGGATCGGCCGACTTAGCTATCAACCCCCGAGCAGTACTCAGTGAGAGTGAGGGGGTACTCACCCCGGCAGGGGTGGCCGAGCGGGGAGGAAAGGGGAAGAGAGGAGGGGGAGGAGGATGTGAAGAGGAGGGGTAGAAGGAGGAGGAGCGGAAATCCGCATGCAGGCAAATGTCCAAAGGCTGCACTGCACCACAACCTTCCGCAACAGCACAGTGCTTAGGGAAGGCTCCCTCCCCCCATCCCCTCCCCCCTTTTAGCCGGACACATTTTTCACACCAGAGGTAACACAGAGCAGGAGGGTTCCCCGCATCTTTCCCGTCAGAATTTCACATGTTGTTCTGAAAAGTGACACGTGTCCTACACAAAAAGAAAAGAAAGAAGAGAGTAGAGGGACGTTGGAATTTACTAGTTTTTGTTGTTGTTTTTTTTGTACTGGGATGGCGCTGTGTATGACAGTGCGCCAGGATCAGTTTCGAGGTGACACGACCGGAGTAATTATGGTTCTACTCTACTTAAAAGGGTGACTTCCAACGCAGCTTCCGAAAAACGAGAATGCATTCTCCCCTTCCCCAAAGTAAGTCCGTGACACCGTGGCGTACCGTAACGAGCAGCAGCGCGCACGAATAGAACCCTCGTCACCACTGGCCACCGGCTGGTCGAATTTCGCCCCCAAAATATTCTGGCGCAGTCGGGCGTATGGCCTCTTTACGACGGACCGTACAACAGGTTACACGTCGGGGGGCTGTAGTAGTATACCGGGCGGCTGTAACGTCCGGCAACAAGATATGAACGACGGCCGCGCGGTCTCGTGCACCAAGCACACCGATGATGACGACGGTCTCGTACACTAAGCACACCGATGATATGACGACGGCCTCGTGTACCAAGCACACCGATGATGACGACGGTCTTGTGCACCAAGCACACCGATGATGACGACGGTCTCGTGCACCAAGCACGCCGATGATGACGACGGTCTCGTGCACCAAGCACGACGATGATGACGACGGTCTCGTTGCACCCGCAGAACGTCGATGATGACGACGGTCTCATACACTAAGCACACCGATGATGACGACGGTCTCATGCACTAAGCACACCGATGATGACGACGGTCTCATACACTAAGCACACCGATGATATGACGACGGCTTCGTGCACTCGCGCGAAGGAAGCCCGCCGTGCACTCTGCAGACGCTGCCGCCGCCGACACCGAGTGGTCACAAACGATGACATTACGGGATATTTACGAGACTTGTGAACCCCTTTAGGCCCTCTCCTCGTGGCCTTTGCTGCGGTAAATAACGAAAGCGGCCCGGTCTTCACGGGGTCTTCCAGTCCGCGGCGGCGGCCAGGGGCCCACGTCGGCCTCCGTATACTGCCTGGGGCCCGCGGTAGTCGGCGGCGAGAAGATGCATTCATAATCATGCATTTTCCGGCACTTTATGCCCCCGCGCTCGTAAGACGGCGAAAGAGGTGAGGAATGGCGCGGGGCTGACGGGGGCATCGGGGGACCGGGGGACCGGCCGTGAGCACGACCGCCCTCCACGCTCCCTATGCCGGCCTCCCCACGGTCTTCCGTCGCTTCCGGATGACAGCAACACATTCCAGGCAGGATTGCAGCCGGAGCAGCCGCGGTTGGCCGGCACGCCCTGGCGGGTGTTGGCAGGCGCGTAACTTGACTTGGCTCTTGGGTTTCTTACTGTCGCACCTATTGCCTACATTTAGGCGGTTTGTTTTGCGGGTTGCCTACCCCGTAAGTGAGCCCCTTGGGTACACGTTGGGCCCCGCGGTGACTGGTCCTGCAGTTTACGCACACCCCCCGGGCTCGCCGCGCGGCTCCGCAGCAGCCGGATCTTTACAACCCATTAAAATAGGGTGCGCGCCCTCAGGGATATCCGCGATTTTACTACAAATTAGGTGCCACGGCGAATCGTCGCCGCCGCCCCCGTCCCGCGTGATAACCGCCTCTCCACCCTTCTGGGGCTGGGCTGGGCTGCTGGGCTCTGGCAGACGTCTTGGCCTTGCGCGGGACTCTGCGATACGGGGAGGCCTTATTTAAAGCGGTGAGGGCGGCGGTTGTGTGCGTGCGTATGTGTGTGTGTTCCGAGAGTGTTTTGCAAAGAAGGTCGCTCGCGGTGCCAGATTCGCTCGTAACCCGCGATGCACTCTTTGAACGGCGAGCCGTGGACGGCCCAGACGCACGCAACTCCCGCCGCCGGCCGCAGGAGCTGTGCGGGTATGCGGCCGCCCCGCCCCGCCCCGTCGCCGGGGCGTTAGCAGTCAGCGCGCCTCGGAGGGGCGTTTGGCTGCTTGTCGTTAGACGCGCTACGGGTACTTTGGGGGGTTAGTGCACACAATCCCGTGAAACAGTGGCGCTATCTAGACAATGGAATATATAGCGAGCACTTGTGCATTTGAAACGGGCCACTGTGCGGCGCCGGGAGAACCGAAAACATCAGAGCGGGGGATAAAAGAAGTATATGCAGTCCGGTTTATTCCGTCCGTTACGGAAAGCCGCCCCAAGAAGCCATTTAAGAGAGCCGGGAGAGGGTACCCGGGTACTACCACAGTACTGAGGATTTTGCAGGGGTCTCTGGTTTCGGATCATAACCGTTTACGCACGGTATAAAATCCGACTCAATGTCATGTCGTAATTTTTAATTACAAAAAACAAAGGAGATCCGCAACGACTTGGACAGAGGTTCAGGAGAGTTGTGCAGTCCGAGACGGATATTTTGGAGCTTGATGGCTACAGTATAACAGTTGTTCCTCCCTGTGTAGTGCAATTTGATAATTAAATGTGAAAGGATGATTGAGACTGCCCGTATACGACATGTGGCGATGAGCAGATCATTTTTATATCGGTTTCGGGGTCAATAATTACAATCAGTGCTGCCATCGGTAGGCGCATCGCACAGCTAGCCAACAGATCATTTAATTACAAACCTGTCTGATCGAGAGCCATCCCAAACTCGCCGTCGCCTCTTTTTCTGCCGTGTACCTTGATCGAACCTATCCAGATAACGAAAGGAGGTACAAGACAACAGGGTGACGTTTGCAGAGGTTCCATGTATACCGTGGGGACACCCTCCACGGACCCGACGGCTGTTCTGGTCAGCAGCTTGGGCAGCGATCGACAGAAAGCGTTACGTTCGCACGGAGGGTTTCACTGAATAAAGAAACCCCCTGGGGGGCATCCCGTTTTACTGCATGCAGAGGACCCAGAGAGTTTCAGCACAACTGGCAGCGTCATAAACGAAGCCACTACGACGACCGTAAAATCAAATATTTACCTCGGTCGCAAAGCCTGGCCAAGAGGCAAAGGAGGAAGAGAAGAAAAGCCCAAAAGAGGAGGGGAATTGGCGGATGATCTAAATTCGATGACCGTGTTCCCTTGGTGGTGGTAACACTGCTGCAGACACCATCAGCCTCACTTGTTGCGTCAGCAAAACAAACGCCCGCGCGTTGCCGAAGAGAGAACGGCCCCCACCTTCCGGACACTCAAAAACAGTTGGATTCAGGAGGGAGCCTTTGTAGCGGGGACCCGCAGGCCCACGAACCCACAGACAGGACCTGCAGGGCCCGCGGGACCGGCGATAGTAAAAAACGGAAGAAAAACACCGGTGGGAATCAAATCAGATCGCCCGGCCCGGAGAATGCATAGAAACGCTTTTCTTTTGTTTGCTGTTTCCGCAGTTTTCAGGGAGCGCGGCCAGCGGAAGCGCGCTTGGAATCGGTTCAGAAGGGCAGGTACACGAATAATGCCTTCATGTGCCTCTTGTTCCGTTTCCCGCGGAATGAGGTATGAGTTGCTCTCATGGACTTTCCGATCACCCCTAAAGACCCCCTTTTGTCTGGCGCAAAATCCCAGGGCACGGGTAGGGGGTACTAAACCTTCTCATGCAGGGCAAGGGCTTGGCGGGCTGGCTGGCAGCGCGCTGCCCTCTGGGACAAAAGGGCACAAATCATGGTGTGGCCCAAAGGGTCTGCTGAGGGCTGGCCCAGGGCGGGCCCAGGGCCCAATCAAGGCGCCGGCAGGGCCTGGTAATCACACGCATCGCCTTCACGACGCCTGCCAGGACCAGCGGGAGTGGGTAAAGTGGAAGGTGGAGACAAATGGTGGCAAACTGGAGGTTGTTGCGAAGGGGGCGGCGTCTGAGGCACTCATGGAGGACGCCTCAAAGTACTAGCTGGCGGTTCTGCCGCGTCACCCGGGGCCTGGAGCCCGGGGCAGGCCGTGCCGCTGCTCTGCATGGCGTACCGAGTGTACGAGTGTACCTGCTCCCCGCCGCCGTGCATGGCTGTCTACCGGGCGGTCAGGCCAGCGGCCATCCTGGCCAACCTAATGGCGCTCATAGGTCTGCTCCTGGAGGACGCAGCACGTGGAGGAAGGAGCATTGGGGAGCGACAAAGAGAGAGAGAGAGAGAGAGAGAGAGAGAGACAGAGACAGAGAGCAGACTTTTGTTGTCGTGTGTTGGTATTGGCGGAGGGAAAGGTACTACAGGGACGGCCTGCAGCTGATGGCGGCTGCTGGGGTGGAGGAGCACGGCTAGCGGCTGATGGCTATTGGGCGGTGCTGCGCTGCTGGGTGTGCTGCAGAGGGGGAGCTTCTTCCAAAGCCTTGGTCGTGCTCTCTTACTCTCACTAATTATCCTTCTCCCTCCTTTGCCCCTCACTGTAGAGTACGGCGTGTTTTCATCTGAACTCTAAGACATCACAGGTTGCCCAACCGATATACTTCACCTTCGAAGCGGTTTTCCGGGGCCCCGTCAAAACAAACCATATTTGCGTCGGCGTGCTGCAGTATGCTGGCTGGCGAAAAGTTTTTCGGCGGCCGCCCTTTCAAGTGCGTCGTCCGCTATACATTGCTGGTCTTTTAAAATTTCAAAGCTGCGAGAGGTGAGTAAATTTGTCGTCGGTAAGTATACGGCTGAACACACCTGACCACACCCCGGCCCGGCGCACACCTGCCGTGCCGAGTGCTCCACTGCCGTCCGCACCCACACACTTTGGGGATAGAGCGCGAAGAAAATCCGAACTCCAAACTCAAAATCCAATTATTAGAAAAATGAAAGAAGCTACGCTTTTTTTTCTGTTCAGCCTTATTGACGAGAAATAGTTTTACACGCTACATTTAACGAATAAACAAGGTCGCGGAAAGGTGTCGCCGTGAAATGAAAAATGGGGCGTCCTCCCGGTTACCCATCGGGCCGTTTGCCAGCCCCAGCGCCCTCAGCGGCCCCAGCGGCGGCTTCAGCGGCCCCAGCGGCCCCGCCCCGGAGAGGCACCGGCCTCTCCGATCGCCCGATTGATATTAATTGCAGAGCTCTAGTGTAATAACACTCCATCTCTGTACGGGGAGCGGGGGTGTTGTTGTCATGCTGCAGCTGCTGCGGCGCGTTGATTCACTAATTGCGAAAGTGAAGAGGCCGTGTTGCGTGATTAAAATTGTAATAATCCCAAGCAGAAGAAATGACATAGTCGGGAACGGCGAGGTGTTGCCGGCCGCACTGCCGGGGCCGCGGGGACTGCGGGGCCGCGGTCCGGCCGTGAGCCCCAGCAGACAGACGCCTTTCAGCACGCGACACCGCGGCCACCGGAAGAGAAGAAGGGAGAAAAGGAGTGGACACGGCTGCGTCAGAAACGTACCCAGTTTAATGTTGACGTCAAGTTAAAGGTGCGCATGGGAAAACGCGCGCACCGAACCAATGCACAAGCCCAGAAAGAAACGAGAGACAGAGGCAGACACACAGACACACAGACAGACAGACAGAGGGGGAGTGAGGGGGACACACCAATCCCGTTCGTCGGGCGTTCGCTCGTGACTTAAGGGACGGGCCCTTTAACGAGATCGCCGCGGTCACGACTCTGTCCGAGCCCTTTCGAAAAGCCCTCGGCTTCAGCGAGGGCCACAGGCCAGGCAGCTATGTCCTGGTGCTGTGCTTCTGTTGCTCCATATGAGAGCGGCAGCTGCGGAGCCTTGAAAGCACGGGGTAGGCAACCTGCCGCGCGCGCACCCGAAGTGCCCGGAGCTTGGAGCCTCGACGGCGGGTGTAGCTCATCAGCTCTGCGCCAGTGCAGCGCTGGTGCTGCGCTCCTCCCCGCCCTCTTCCGCAGCGTCACCGAGGCCGTTACGAGGACCCCGCGGCCGCTCGGCCCCCCGGCCCCGCGGCCAGCAGCAGTGTCACACAGTGTCTCCGGAGATCACGCGCCGGTAACTCAGCGGGCCCCGCAGTATAAAACAGTCAGGCCGGGACCCAGGAGGTGGGGGGGGGGGGGGGTTGCCTCATCGAGCCAAGCAGGCAGTCGGCACGGCGGGGCCCTGCGGGGAGGGGAGGGGCCCGCGCGGTCGCTGAATCAGATCAGAGATCGAGGGCCGCCCTGAGCCGCCCTGCCCTGCGCCGAGCGGACGAGGGACGTGACACCGTGTAAGCACACACGAATGCAAAGAGCCGTTCCAAAAGAAAGAGCGCTGGTCACCGAGGGCCCGTCCGTAAGGCCGTAAGGCCGTACTAGTAAGGCCCCGGGAGTGGGGAGCACCCCTCTGCTCTGCGCACGCGCGCACGCGCGCCCGGCTCGGCTTGGCCCGGCGTGCTCAGCTTGTATCGGCCTCACCGGCCCGGCTGTCGACTACCCGGCCGGGCCCCCGTCCCCGTCCCGACCGCGCCGGGCCGGGCCTCCTGCGCCGTGTTTCGGGGCTCTTGTCGGAGGCCAGGGCCGGCCAGCGGTCCGAAGTCGTGCCCTCGGGGTAGGGGAGGCCGGTCACCGTCGGACGGCGTGTTCACCGCAGCCCCCGCAAGCACCCCATAGGTCCCACGGCACACCAAGCGCTTAGCTCGCGCTGGCGTTCCGTCACGCTCCGAAGCAGCATATATACTCCGCGCGCGCCCGCTGACCGATGGGAAGGTCCGTTGCCTCCGTCGGTGCCTTAGGGTCGGCAGTTCCCGACATTGGGCACAGAAGAAAGTCATGCGGTTGGTCACCGTAGATGACATCGGGAGATGATGATCAGAAGTAAATCATCATCGCCTACATGGAGGATTGGTCCAAGCCAGGAGGGGGTGTTGTCTGGGTTGCACCGCCCTGAGTGCTGGAATCCTCAAAAAATCCTAACCGACGTCGGCGAAATTGACCTTCTTTTCCCTATTTCGGTGTGTTACAGCGCTAGGACATTCCAGGACAAGCGTTCCCGTTAATTTTAACGGCATTTTCCATTACTTTTCCATGACTCTTCCCGGCTATAATTTGAAAATTTCTATGAATTAATTGTTTTTGAAATTCTCATGGTGTCCCCGAGATTTTCAAAAACATTAAAAAAAAAATTGTACGTTTTCAATTTTTCCATGATCACCCCGATTTCCATGACTTTCCAGATTTTCCAGACTTGTGGGTAACCCTGCAAGAAGAAAAGCTGGTACTCAGTCCACATGCGTTTTGCTCTTTCTTTGCTTCCTCTCCTAATCATACAAACCATGACGTAGAAGCAACATTGCTAGATTTCACCTTTCGGTCCATGACTTAGACAAACTTTGGAACTCGACATTTTTTTCGGGATGCTCGATTCCCGCAGACGACTCCACGCACTTCCCCGCGCTGGTTTTTCGAGTCTTTTGAATACGTGTCACGTGGTTCCCGAACGGCTCCTACTCACTCTCGTCTCCAATGGGGCCTCGCCGGCGCTGTGGCCTTGCCAAGCCACCCGCGCCGTGTTTTGGGGCTCGTGTTGGCAGCCAGGGCCGGCCAGCGGTCCGCAGTCGTGCCCTCCGGTGCCCCCGGGGTAGGGGAGGCCGGTCACCGTCGGACGGCGTGTTCACCGCAGCCCCCGCGACCACCCTGCCGGCCCTGCGGCACCCGAAGCGCTTAGCTCTCGCTGGCGTTCCGTCACGATCCTATGCAGCATATATACCCAGCGCGCACCGGCGGCTTCTCAAGAGGGTCCGCTGTCTCCGCCGGGCCGCCGGACGCCTAATAGTACCGGAATGGCATCAGGAGGGGTGGCAACGCCATGGGTGTTGTTGCGGTCGCCAGTGTGGGGGACCCGGTTCGGCAGTCAGGAGGGGGTGCACCGCCTTGAGCACTGTGCGGGTCCTCAAAAAACCCTATGGGCGGAGGCGTAATTGACCTTCTTTTTCGGTATTTCTGGTGCCGTACTTGGACGGCAGCCCCCCCCCCTTTTTCCTTGAACAAGAGAGGGGCAATCCTAGTCTGACAGCGGGGTTGGTTTTTATTAGCATAACGCAGTAAACCCCGTATGTATCCTCACGCAGTGCTTATTACTCTATGATATGTATGCCCTAACAAGCCCCACAACCCCCTCAATACGAGTACTATTCAGCACTTTAAGAGAAGCAACAATATTGCTGTGCAGCCTAAACCTTACCTTCATGCACGATTTCATTGCAAAGGTTAAATCCTCTTTTATAATGTAAACGGCATGTAACAGTGTTTGTAAGATCAATTAAGATTTTCGTAAGTAAGTAAACGGGCAGGGCGGCACAAGAGAATTGCCGGGCCTCTTGATTTTCGTTGTATCCGGCAGCGGCAGCGGCAGCGGCAGCGGCAGCGGCAGCGGCAGCGGCAGCGGCAGCGGCAGCGGCAGCGGCAGCGGCAGCGGCAGCACCGGACGAGGTGACGGAGGTCGGGGCACTGATCTGGAGATGAATTAATCTCGGCCAGCACGTGACGGGACGGGACGGGCAGCCGCCGCCGCCACCGCCGCCGCCACCGCCACCGCCACCGCCTCCCGCAGCGGGCCGCGGAGCGGGACCACGGACCACGGACCACGGCGGCGGCGGTCGGATGAAAAGAAGGAAAAAGATGAGGCGAGGCGTAACCAAAACGGTATATACGGTCATTAAGACAAAGGTCACTCAGCGAATGGGACATGGGCGGGCGTCGCCAAGGCGTCGCGGAGTGCGGGGCGGTCGCAGCGCGGGTCTCCGGTACTCCTCTCCTCCGGTCTCCTCCGGTCTCCTCTCTCCCCTCTGTTCTGCAGCCGCTCTCTGGAGGCAGACGCGGGGTATTTGAGCCCCAGTGCATCAGGTGGACCAGCAGCCCGCCGCGCAGCTATCCAGATGCACTGCGGGGGCTTACACTTTCCCCCACACAGCGCGGGCCGCTCGCCGCTAACAGCCGGGGCCCCTACCGGAGCGGGGCCTCCGGGCCTCCTGCCTGCCTGGTCATCCCGCCCAGGCCTTCCCTTTCGAACAACCTTCACTTCCCCAGTCATAACGCAGAATCGAATCGGTAAGCTGTCGACTTGATGCTCGCCGGGCGAATAGCATGCACAGGCCTAACATGAGGCATAAACCACTTTATTGCGAGTGAGAAGAAATTGAGCGAATGACCTTACACCCGTGACGTTACTCACCTCACCCCGCCCCTGCCCGCCCCTGCCCCTCGCCCTGACCGCCCATATACGTCCGCGCGAGGCGGACGCGAGGCGGATCCCCTGGGAGCTGTTCCCTGCTGCTGCTGCTCCCCGGCAGAGATGCCGAACGCGGGGAACCAGGGGCGGGGGCGCGTGCGCGAGGCGGGGCGGGAGTAACGTGCGGATCTCTTGCGACACACGGAATGTAACACAGAATGCGGGTCGCCGTGGCGGCCGCTCCGTGTGTACGGGATAGTCGCCTCACCCTGCTGGGGGTGTCGTGAGCACGGCGTCCTCCCCTGGGGGGTTGGGGCCGCTAACTGGGCGGGGTGACGATCGGGGCTCCGCTGGGGGGTCTCCTCCGCTGGGGGGCTCCGCTGGGGGGCTCCCCACTGGTGGTCAACGGGGGCTGACAGAGTATAGTATGTTGGACGGCCGGGGGCCCCCGAGGGGAGCCCCGGGGAGTCCGGAGCCCGGAGCTCGGAGCCCGGGAGCCCGTGCTTACCGACGACCCCTCCGGCCTCCGGCCCAAGACGTCGGCGTCGCGGCGGAGTGGACGAATATTTTGTCTCGGCAGCGGCCGCAGCCCACCATGACGTTATCAGCCCATGACGGTGCATTCCCGACGGGCCAGGTACGCGTGCAGGGAACGCACTGGGCCGACACGGGGGCAGCGGCAGCGGCAGTGGCAGCGGGCAGCCTTCGCCGAAAAGCCAAACGCATCGTGTCCGCCCGGCACGATGGCTGTCTGGTATATTGCCGGGAGCAAAACGTAATACCAGCCGCAGTACAGTTAATTGGGTGCATTTCAAATAATTTACAAGCCGAGAGCAAAATTAAAAAGGAGAGCTCATCTCGGCCGGAACAAAAGAGTAATGTGGCCGCTGCCAGGGCCACGCCGCCTTCGTGCCTCTTTTTGAAGAATGGACCACACAGGGGTGCCAACCAAAGTGCCCCGCCGCCGCTGACAGGTAATGTGGGGATATTAAAGGAATCGTTGAAGTTGTTTCGCGTCCCCCCCCCCCTCCCCGACTTTTGTGGCAGCGCGCAGTTGGCAACACTACCCGACAAAATGCGGGCGATTCGTCGCCGGGGGCGGGGCTGTCTATGGTGCTGGTGGCCGGGCCAGGAGGGGCTGCCAAACGCAACCGGTCATGATTTGCCACCCCTCTTACACATCCCTGTCCCTACCTTCCCTCTCTTCTCGCGGCCAAGTGCCGCCAACTGTCGCGCATCAACTGTCGGACAGAAAGTTGCGGCTCCCTTTTTGGTTGTTGTTGGGCGCGTTGGTGGCGGCAGTGGTGTTGGTGTTGTTGTTGTTGTCGCGTGCTGACAACGCCCTGCCCTTATCCGCGAACGCTATATTCACTCACTGCTGCAGGCCGCGACTCGGCGTGCCCGTGGCTACCGCTCGGCGTACTGCCGCCGCCACCACCGCCACTACCACCGCCACCACCACCGCCACCACCACCGCCACCACCGCCACCACCGCCACCACCGCCACCACCGCCACCACCGCCACCACCGCCACCACCACCGCCACCACCGCCGCGCGGACATGACATTTGAGTCGCTTCTTGCAGGAGATCGTAAAGCTGCGCTGGAGTACCAGTGGTACCAGCTCACCACCGCGAGGCCCGTGTTCAGTGCTGCCAACCGGCGGCCATTGTGGTGTATGTCTGGTGTACGCCACTCGGCGTGTGTCGGACCGGGCCGGGCCGGGGCCGGGCCGGACTTGGCTGCATGGGCGTGGAATCGTGGACTGCAATCAACCAAAAGTGTCCGGAGGAGAGGATAGGCCACGGTCTCGGCGAACAGCTCGGGGCGGGGCGGGGCGTCGGGGCCGCGCCCTCGCGGAGGTCACCGCACCGCAGGGCCGGCAGAACCCTTTGAGGAGGCCGTCGTCATGCACCGCCACCCCCGGGACTCCGAGACACGACGTCCCCAAGAGCTTCCCGGTCAATACCCCGCTCTCGAGCGGGCGCCCGGCGCCGCGGTGTGGCGTGACGTACGTTTGTGAACAACAACCCCCGTGTCCCGTGTGTACTGTACCAAGTCTATGTACCACATGGATGGGCACTCGACTCTGTGTTCTGCAGGATTGATACAGGGCATCCCAAAAATCGCGTCTGTTTGATTTCAAACTTGGCTGAATGGCAGCAGAAATTTATCAGGTGTGATTTTTGGGGTACTCTGTGTGTTTCGTAGACCTGTGCACACAGGGTACGGCCAGCACGCACTTGCTAAACTCACACTCAAACACACACTCACACACGCACAGTTCTGGCCGAGGCCGGGCTCAGGCTGTTATCGCCATGTCATGCAAACAAGCCCTGTCAGTCATTCAGTATGTCATTCACCCCATTTGCGTGCGTGCGTGCGTGCGTGTGTGTGTGTGTGTGTTACGTACGTGTTTGTCAGCGACGCGCGCGCGATTGAACGACACGCCGTATGGTTTTGTCAAGCAATCCCTTCCCTTCCCACTCCCTTCCCTTCCCCTCGCCCTGCTCTCCTATCAGCTCCACGCGGACGGAGCCGAGCTCCGCAGGTCCCTTCCCTTCCCCCAGCCTGCCGCGCCTTTCCTACCCTTCAGCCGGCGGCCGCCGACTGCGCGCCCCGCCGTGCGCTGCGGGCGGTTAGGGAGAAGAGAGAGAGAGAGAGAGGAGAGAGAGAGAGAGAGAGAGAGAGAGAGAGAGAGAGAGAGAGAGAGAGAGAGAGAGAGAGAGAGAGAGAGAGGAGAGAGAGAGAGAGAGAGAGAGAGAGAGAGAGAGAGAGAGAGAGAGAGAGAGAGAGAGAGAGAGAGAGAGAGAGAGAGAGAGAGAGAGAGAGAGGGAGGGAGGGAGGAAGGGGGCGGTAGAGGCCAACGGACAGGGCAGGGCACCCGTGTTGCTGATTTTACGACCTAGCTGTCCACCGCACAGCAAAGGCAGGCAAAGCGTGGCAGTGGCCGGCGGTGTATACGGCTCCTCTCCTCCTCCTGGACCATACAATGCCTCTGCATCCCTCTGCAGGCCTAGGTCGGGGTCGGGGCCGGAGCGGGGACCGTCCCGAAAGCGTCACGACAGGAAAACCGTTGGCGTGGGCCTGAAGGCCTCGCCACTGTCGAGCACGGACGGCGCCTGCTGGGTAGGCAGCCACGGCTCGTGCATGCACGCGTGTCTTGCGGGCTGGCCTACCCTAGCGCTCGCAGACCTCGCAGACGCCTCACGTCACTGTTCGTAGGAGACGCCTAGTGCAAAACAGTGGTGAATGCTGGTCGCACCGTACAAAATCTCGTGTGCCTCCTCGGGACTGGGGCCCAGCTCGCAGCTCCTTCCAGTGACGCTACTCCACGCTCGAGGCCGCTGCGCACGCGGGGTACCGCCAGGCCAGGGGCACCGGAGGGGCACCAGAAGGCAGCCGCCACGGCTGATCCGGGGCCCGCCGGGGCTCGGGGGCTCCGGGGGCTTCCGGCCGGCCGGATGTACTTAAAACTACTCCCCTCTGCTTCCGCGAATAATGATCGGTTAGTCGGCATGGCTGATTGTTTGGTCGCGTGTCGGTGGGCTGGAGGACTTGATCACGTGATCAGAGCCGCCGCGGTGGCCTCCAGATCTATCGCGCTGCACGGCGGCCGACACGGCGGCGCAGCGGGGCGGGGACCTGACGGAGGGGAGGTCGGAGCACCTGAAAACGAGTGCCCCCTTCCCTCCGGCGCGCCGCTCCCCTCCCCGCCTCCCCGCAGTCTGTCCGTCATGGGTACGGTGAAGTTACGCCCGACCCGACCCGGCTCGGCTCGGCCCGAGACCCGTCTCGTCTCGCTTCCTTTCCGCAGTGGCCGAGTCCGTTTGACTCACCCTCAGCCAACACGCGAGCGCGACAGACGGGCCAGCCCCGCCAGCCCCGCCAGCCCCGCTAGCACCGCCAGCCCGTCCCGTCTGTAAACGAAAAGGGTTGGCAGCAGCACGGCGGTGCGGCACGGCGCGGCACAGCGCGGCACAGCGCGGCACAGCGCGGCACGGCAAGGCACGACACAGCGTGCCCGGCGCGCAGCGTCGCAAAGCGGCGAGACGGGCTTTATTTTTCATGAGCACGGGGAATCATAAAAGGTCTAGCGCTCCGGCCCCCGGTATGCCCCTAGCCGCCCCCGGCCGCCCCCGGCCGCCCCCCTGCACTGGGTCCGGGAACGGCTGGGCCGACTCATGGGTTGTCGCGTCACGGACTCTGTCCCGTCCCATCCCGTCCCGGGCCGTAGTGCACGTTTGATGAGTTGGGCATATGCGCACACGGGCGGGGCCGGGGCCGGGGCCCTCTGCCCAAGCCACGACATCCACGCCGCACCGCGTCAAACGTTGCAAAGCTGCAATGGTGCGGGGGACGGGAGAGGGGAAGTCTAGTTGAAAAGAGAGGAAGGGAGGAATGTGTGGGCCAGACGCATAAAGCATACGGCCGTAAGGCCAGGCCCCTCTGCAGGGCGCTGGGGCCGCAGGGGGCCGCGGGGGGCCGCGGGGGGCCCTGCTGCTGTGGCCGAATGAGCGTCTAAAAATGCAAATTAAATACACGCGGCTCGGCTCGTTTTGATAGCCGTATACATAGCGGGACCTGCAGTTTACACGCGCCGTGCGGGACGCGGGCCCGGGAGACGGCGGGAGAGGGCTGGAGAGGGCGGGAGAGGGCTGGACAGGGCGGGAGAGGGCCGGGCAGGGCAGAAGAGGGTGGGAGAGGGCAGGGAGTGCACCGGCAGCGGCGATGAATGGAGCCCGACGCGCGCGCGCAAGTGCCTCGCTCGTTCTGAGCGCCATCAAGGTGTTCGCACTGCGGGCCGGAGGGTCGCAAGTTCAAATACTGGCGGGGGCGTTTCCCGGCGTAAAAAGAAAACGACAAGTCTGCCGTCATTCGGCACAGCAGCGGGCTCCTGTTCCTGCTCCGGCCGTACGGAGCCCCGCCCCGCAGCATGTGAGAGTGCGTTTACCAGAACAATACCGAGCGTCGCGGCCGTTTCCCCTCACGGCCGACAACACTTGATACGGAGGGATTAGATCTGCGTTTAGGAATACACAATTCATTCGGGAACCCGATCCCGCCGCAGCCGCGTACGTCCGCGGGTTATCAACATGTACCCGCGGCCACACGCCGCCTGTGCCGCGGGGCGGGGCGGGGCAGTGAGTAACCCCATCCAGCGGTGCTGATGGTCTACTGGGAACAGTGTGTGTGTGTGTGTGTGTGTGTGTGTGTGTGTGTGCGTGCCGGGCACGGCTCGAGTGCAGCGGGCAGATGGGGGATGATTGTGGAGTAAAGTGTGAAATACCCTACGCGGTGGTGTGGGGTGTAGTGACCCAGGGGGTGGGAGAGGCAGCACGTGTGGTAGGTATGTAGGAGGAGAATGGGGGTGGAATGTGCAGGGAGGGAGGGGGTTGGGGGGGCGGAATGTGTAAAGGGGTGGGTCGTACAGGTGCAGACGGTGGTGCTCGTTCTCTCCCATAAATCCGGTGACGCGCAGTAAAGGCAATATGTTGGGACGGCCACCGTTCGCCCCCGCCGCCCCCAGACGGCAATGCCTGCCCCTGCAATCCGCTTTCTCTTAGACACACGTGGCGCCCCTATTGCCATACCTGCTGACGAGACGTACGTGGCATTCCGACACTGCGAGGGGTGAAGGGGGTGAGGGGGGGAAGGGTCCTTGAATTACGTAACACCTCCAGAGGAACAAAAGCCGGGCCCGGTGGCGGAACGTGGAGCTGCTCGGAGAGGAAAACATCTGATTGAAGAAGACTGGGGAAAGGAGAAGGTGGGGGAGGTGGGGGGGGGGGGAGTAAAGGAGGGCCGGCTAGGAGGGAGGTGCCTGATGATCGCTTCTCAAAGGCTCCTTCTCTCTCTCCCTTCCCCTCGCACAGTCCATCTTCGTCTCTCTTCGACAAGCTCCCTCCCCCATGGGACCTTATCTGCGCCTCACCTTCCTGCAGTCCAGTCTGCCGCTGTCCACCGCCCGGCCCCGCCCGGCCCCGCCCGGCCCCGCCCGGCCCCGCCCGCCTGATAGACCCGTATGGGAGTGACTCAGCTTTTGTGTTCTTCGGCGACGGGGATGTTTACGGCCAGAGGAGAAGTAAGTCGCTGGGCGGCTCGGTATGGAGAAGGGGGCGCTATGTGCCCCCCCCCCCCCCCCCGGCTCTGGAGCGGTGCCCATTGCCGATCACAAGAGACGGTAGCGCTATCATAGTTGTACCAGGGGGAAGCAACCACGTGCGAGGGCCTGGTTCCATGCGGTAGCGCTCTAATACATTCAAATTATCTTCGAAACTAATGATCCGATTCGCTCCGGGTTGGTTTCATTCGATAGAGGAGTACCTTTTACATCCAATAAGATACTTATATATCTAGTTAACTCATATTTACTGCGTAAAATGGTCGATACCTCGTCCCAAATGGCAAATCTCTGTTAAAACGTAGGATCGTAGACAAGATTTGCGACCCTTATAACTCAGGAAGGACAAGTGAAAACTCATATCTTGATGCATATTACAGCAACTTCCAAGGCATAACCTGTGCTAATATCTCAATTGCAGGTCTAAAGCACAGCTGGCCTCATTGATATAATACGAACTATTTGCGTAAAATTTCAGCTCGCTACCGCATGGAACCAGGCGCTTTGACCTTTGACGCTGTTGCCTCCCCCTGGTTGTACCGGGACCGGCCGGGCGCAGGTATAACCGTAGCCAGCGCGAGGTTCGGTTCGATAACACCGGGCCATACTACTGATTATGCGGGTCGCAATTTGATCGAAGTATCCCGCGCGCAAGAGGCGGGTGCTGAACTGAGGCACACGCCAGTAAAACAAAAAGTTAAATTGTACTCAAGGACACGTAATGATGGCATGTACTGTCCGGCCGTTCCGGTCACCTTCCTGCCACCTGTTCACCTGTTGCCACTACGCCAGGCCGATCTCCCCCGCCGGGCGGAACCGTGGCAGCCAAAGCAGCGCGCCAAACTTACGGCGGTTTGAACTAGGGGCGCGCGGGGCCGTCGCCAAGTGGTCTGCGGCCGCCGCGGGCCGACACGGGCCGCCACGCTCCAGGACGGCCTCACGGCCACGCCCAAAGCAGCTGCAGAACATCCCAAATGGTAGTGTACGGACGCGGCGCGTGGTTTGGGTGTCGATCGTCACAGCGGCGCGGCAGATGGAGGGGAAACTTTTGATAATTCAGCGCACCGTCCTGTCCAACCGAAGTTCGAGGAAACACAACGCGGCCGACAGACCCCCGCAGCCAATGCTGGCCTGACATACGCAATGTTGCCGAAACGAAAGAAGGCATGCGAATGAGATACTGAAGGGGCATAGGGGGCGTTTTATCGAGAATGAGACAGAGAGAGACAGACAGACAGACAGTCAAAGCCCGTGGGCCCTACATGTGTCCGGGCCCCAAGACGGCGCCTAATGGTCATCGAAGCGGAAAATAGGTCCTCCCCTTGGCGTGGGTAGAGTCGGCGGGGCGGGGCGGGGACACCCGGGGACACCCCGGCGGGCCGAGGGCGCCGGCCCAGGCATGAGGCGCTGCTGTAGGGCTGATGTAGTGCCCCTGTAGGGCCCCGGGTCTGGGCCGCTGTCACCGCGTCAGCCGGAAAATGAAGGGCATACCAGAAGGGTCAAGGACGGCGGCGCGGGGGGCAAAGGGCGTCCTGCTGGGCGAGGCCCCGAGGCCCCCGACAAGGGCCCCCGGCAGGGCCCCCGCTCGGCCCGTAGTGCTGTAGTTTGCGCAGGAAGCCAAACAAGTGTGCTGGAGGTCCTGGGGGCAGGGGGGCAGGGGGACCGGGGGGCAGGGGGCGGGGGAGCGGCCGAGGCGACATCCTCTTTCCATTCGCCGTCCGGCCGCGCAATGCGGCCGCCTCCCGTCCCGTCCGTCTTTTGCAGCACTCCGCCAACACCCTACTCCTCTCCAGCCGCTCAGCCTCGTCGCTCTCTCGCAGCTCGGCGCGCAGCCATCGCCCTCCTGTCCAAATACGGTCAAGTTCCGAGTCACTGCCCTCCTCTCTAATCAGAGGACGCGGGACGCGACGCGCGCAACCCGAGCCCCCGTCCAGTCCCCGTCCCAGGGCCCCGTCCCGTCCCGCAGCGCCGTGGCAGACAATCAGATCCGGACGGACAGGGCCCGACCAGATACTAGTCGGCCAAGCCATGCTGCCGGTCACCTCCGGGGCCTCCGGCCATTGCAGTGTCCGGCTGGAGGCCCCGGCCCGGAGCCACTGGAGCCGCCCGAGCCTCCAGGAGTCACCTGCTCGCTGGATGAGCCATGGCCGGGATGAAAGAAGTATGAGGGCAGGTAGCGGCTCAGGACAATATATAACACGCAGGGTAATCCGTGAGGAGCAGGACTCCACGCGGGGCCAGCAAAGAGATGGAGATATTTGAACAGAGCCAGGAATCAGAGCAGGATGAGTTGCTCGCGGGGTCTGTGTCTGCGGGATGTGGTTGGTTCCAAACTACCTAGTTCGCAAGGCATGGAGAACGCTTTACCGTTCTAGGACAGGCTCGTTCTTTGGGGCTGTTCAGATACCACGTGGACACTTAGAAGGGAAAGGGGGTTCACGAAATGTCCACAACTGTCCAGCTGAATTCAAATAATAAAAAGTTTTTTTTTTAAAGTGATGAGCTCGTTACACTCATGCACTATTGGTCGAATTTGTTTTTCGCGGTTTTCCTCTTTTCTCTATTAATTGGTAGAAAGCGTTTCATTTCAAATATTTTTTTTTAAATTCAAAAGTATATTGAATCCTCAAGATTCAGACCCTGCAAATAAAAAATACAACAACAACAAAAAACGGCAAAAATGGGTGGGTCCTACCTCGTCCCAGACTTCCGTCCGGAACCGTTCCTGCTTAACTTCGGTGTTCGGATGGGAACCGGTGTACCAGGAGTTGACCGCCACTGAGACACAGGCACGACGCAGCCCCCTTGGTAGGCGGGCTTCCGCAACGGCCAACATCGCCCCTTCCGCTGACTAGATTTCAGGAGTCAACCCCCTTCGACCGGCCAGTTGGTCTGTGGCCCTGAGGCCACTCCCTCGCGGATTGAGAGGGAGGTAGGATGCCCAGATCGTACACGGCCGAAGCCGATTGTACTCTACCCAGTACCCAGCAAGCCGAGTAGGTGTTGCCCGATTACTCCAGATTCCGAGGCCTTACGCTTGAAAAATGTAGAAGGCCGAACCCTAGGCCTCTATATTTAACTTCTGCCGAGTCTTGGCAAGCACCATTCCCCTGCTCGGGCGTCGAACCACTGAGTCAACGAGTGTATTCAACCTCCGGGGAATGGCCGCGGCCCAACGTCCGCGGTCACTCAGACAACACACGTTGAACACGTTCTTTTGGTATATTTTACCCACCATCCTCGGTCGGCAGACTTCAGAAAAATTTTTACTCCGGCAAAAAGTTGAACTCCGGACCTTGCGGTCGTCGACTGGTCCGCTAGCCCACTACGCTACGGAGTTATGGTGGAGGGCAGCAGTGCGCTATTGATACTTTAGCCACTGTTGTCCCGCAGAGAGCAGCACCGTTGGCTCCGAGAGATGGCGCTAGTGGTCAACGGCGTTTTCTGGCTCGCGCTGCTGCTATACATACAGCAAGTTACTCTAGTCTCCGGGCGAATCCCCTCCTCACGTATCCAGTGGTTTTGATCTGAGGGCATCAGTTTGGCATATTTGACACGTCCGACACATATGTTTCTTACTGAGTGGTTAGGAAGCGAAGTTTCAGGAGAGTGATGAATTATCTAGTTAAAAAGAGTATGCCATTCAGAAGTCAACAGGATTCTGTCTGTAAAACAAGTACTCCTGTCTTGAGAACATTCACACACTTGGAACTTAGAAATTTTGGTTTCTGATAAGACAAAAAATACTTGTTTTAAGAATATTCGACTTAAGCATATTTTATACTTACTATAACCAATAAACGGGTTGTCCGTATATCAAGTATATTTTTGACTTATCACAATACAATTTGTCTTACCGGTCTTAACGGACAGGGCGAGTGCAATACTCGTTCTTTTTTGCTTCTACGTCGTAGCAGTGGTAGTAAGCAAAGAACGATGTGGGTTTTCACACCTTTCGCTTGACTTAAATAATTAATATTAGGCCATGCATCGGAAGGTAGATGTGAAATTGAGGTTCTTTGCACTTAATTCAATATCTCATTTTTTTATATCAAATTGTAATGAATGTGGCCTGACTCGATCTGGATCTAGTTTTCGGGCAAGAAAGGAACTACAAGTAAACCAACTGAGTTTTCGTACATATAATTCACAATTAGCTCGATCAAAACACGTTGTCAAAGCTTATGGTACTACCGACATCAAACAGCACAGAAACACTTCGAATTAAATGATTTTCAGCACACTAGCAACTAATCACAGTCCTCCACAACACGAGGGGCCTGCACCAGATACCGCACTGAGAAAAAGATCGATCAGCGCAGCACTATCACTCCGAAGTGCACTTCCCGCGCCCACACCCACACACACACACTAAAGGGGGGGGGGGGGGGGGGACGCGGATCACACACTGCCTGTGCACGGGAGTTACTCGACCGCAAGGCAGTGGGGAGGGAAACACAGCTCACACTCGCGGGCCGCGAGTGGCGGAGGAAGAGCGCAGGTACTTCGTCCGTAGGGTCGTTGATAGGAGAGACCGGCCGATACTGCTCACATGGGGTCACAGTTTCGGCGGGCACACTGGAGAGTGCTGCAGTGATCTCCGGCAGTCACCAGACTCGAAATGTGTAGCAGCTCCAGAGTCTGATCTCGCGCCGGGAGTTGGAATGCCAAAATTAATCCAAAGCATTGTCTGCGGAAGCGGGCTTGTGGAGCCGACAGGTGGACGGACGTTGACGGCGCGCGATGTGGTCAGCGCGACGGAGTCTGCCATGGCGGCGGTCGGACACGACTCCTTGCGGGTGGGCGTTGACGGCGACCCGAGCGCTACGTGGCTCCGCACTTCGTTGCCAAAACAAGACTGTCTTTCCAAACACTCGCTCGTCTCCTCCAGGCTCGTCCTCGGGTCCAGGTCGCCGCCGTCGGGTCCGCTGTCCGGCCGGAACCGAAAAGTCTCCTCCAATCAGCACGCACGTTACACATTAGTGCACGCCCCCGCCGGTGTCACTGTGGGCGAGGGGGCAGAGGGGTAGGGGGCTCTTCTGTCTTCGGGAAGCTGGCCTCCCCCTCCCCCTATGCATACGAGTGCGCACAGGGTGACTCCGAAGCTCCGGCTCGCCGCCCGTCTGTCCGTCCGCAGGGCTCCTCGTCCTGCCGATCTGAGGGTGGGTCTCGCGTGGTCACCAAGGCCCAAGAGGGGCCGCGGTGTGTGATCCTCGATCGGTCCTCCGTCGCGATGATGTGGGGCACAACGGGTTGCGCCCCTTGCGCGCCTCGAGTCATGAATCGTCACACGAGTCCAGACACCCACGCCATCCGCATCGTCGTGCTCACACTGCCCGTATTGAATGTCCGCATCGACAATGAATTTGATAGGAACAATTTTGATGACCTCTTTAGGACAGAGCGTTGCCTGGGCGCGCCAAGGGCGGGAAAAGGCCAAGCGCGCGGCTGCAGTGTCCCTTGCTGTCGATGACACTGCGAGCCAGGCTCGACACGGTTCCTCCCTTTTACATGTTAATGAGCGGCCACACCCCCTGCTGGCTGTACTGGCCAGCCGAGGCACACATCTGCAAGACATTGGGCAGCGCGTCCTATATGGTGACTGATTGCTTCCGCCAGGCGTTTGGAGAATTTTCGGCAGAGGCAGCTTTTCTAAGAAATCTAGGGCAGAGTGGGTGGCCGAAAACTGGGCGCGAACCGATGTCTCTGCCCGATCACTCGCTTTGATTGATCAGCAATTATTATACTAAATCAAAAAAAATTGCTGCCACCTTACATAACCCCCCTGATGGTATTAAATTTGGGCCGCCCCAAATTTATTAGCATCACCTATGCCAAAGCAATCAGTCCGCGTACATCGTTCCTTACAGCGAAAAAATACACATACATACTAACTCACATTCTTGTTTGAAATTTAATTTTGCTTAACTTAGGTGCGTGTCGGTATGACACAAAAGAGAAACGGGAAATTAGGCCGCACCGTAATACGATATCATTTGGGTCCCCACTTGGTGTAGCCGGTTTTTACATTTCAGTCAGAAGGATAATCATGCAAAAACTTACAGTAAGCTTCCAATAACACTTGGTCATAGGGTTGCGATCCGAGGTTCTTGCAAATGTTCACGCTCGGGCTTTCGAAGCTATCCCCCTTGTACTAACCCTTTGGTAGAACTGTCTCCCTACTTGCTAGAATATTTGTGACTGTCCTTGGTCACTCTGACGAGGACTGTCGGGTTGGATAGTGACGCTCTCGATCGCCACTCACAACAATACTCTCGCGAAGGTGACGGTGCGCGTCCTGGTGACCCTGGTCCCCGGCAGGCGTTGCCCGCCGGTACTGAGAGTGCACGGTGTTCGCATCCCACTTCCAATTCGTATCGGGTACTGCCTGCATGGTCCCTGCGATGGACCCCCCCAACATATGATAACCGTGACCACTGGGTCGTTGACCTCACCCCCCAGTTTCACTCTCGTTTATCCTCAAACACACACTTTCGGTTTCGACCCGACCTCCCTCTCATTCGCACAACTCCCGCTGGTCATTAGCATGACATATTGTTCCTTTCCTGTTGTACACATTTTACAAACAAATTTCGTACGTAACACAGCACAATGCATTCCGAAACATAGATCCGTCGGTCAAGCCCCACGTTGGGCGCCAGTTGTGGGTTTTCACACCTTTCGCTTGACTTAAATAATTAATATTAGGCCATGCATCGGAAGGTAGATGTGAAATTGAGGTTCTTTGCACTTAATTCAATATCTCATTTTTTTATATCAAATTGTAATGAATGTGGCCTGACTCGATCTGGATCTAGTTTTCGGGCAAGAAAGGAACTACAAGTAAACCAACTGAGTTTTCGTACATATAATTCACAATTAGCTCGATCAAAACACGTTGTCAAAGCTTATGGTACTACCGACATCAAACAGCACAGAAACACTTCGAATTAAATGATTTTCAGCACACTAGCAACTAATCACAGTCCTCCACAACACGAGGGGCCTGCACCAGATACCGCACTGAGAAAAAGATCGATCAGCGCAGCACTATCACTCCGAAGTGCACTTCCCGCGCCCACACCCACACACACACACTAAAGAGGGGGGGGGGGGGGGGGGACGCGGATCACACACTGCCTGTGCACGGGAGTTACTCGACCGCAAGGCAGTGGGGAGGAAACACAGCTCACACTCGCGGGCCGCGAGTGGCGGAGGAAGAGCGCAGGTACTTCGTCCGTAGGGTCGTTGATAGGAGAGACCGGCCGATACTGCTCACATGGGGTCACAGTTTCGGCGGGCACACTGGAGAGTGCTGCAGTGATCTCCGGCAGTCACCAGACTCGAAATGTGTAGCAGCTCCAGAGTCTGATCTCGCGCCGGGAGTTGGAATGCCAAAATTAATCCAAAGCATTGTCTGCGGAAGCGGGCTTGTGGAGCCGACAGGTGGACGGACGTTGACGGCGCGCGATGTGGTCAGCGCGACGGAGTCTGCCATGGCGGCGGTCGGACACGACTCCTTGCGGGTGGGCGTTGACGGCGACCCGAGCGCTACGTGGCTCCGCACTTCGTTGCCAAAACAAGACTGTCTTTCCAAACACTCGCTCGTCTCCTCCAGGCTCGTCCTCGGGTCCAGGTCGCCGCCGTCGGGTCCGCTGTCCGGCCGGAACCGAAAAGTCTCCTCCAATCAGCACGCACGTTACACATTAGTGCACGCCCCCGCCGGTGTCACTGTGGGCGAGGGGGCAGAGGGGTAGGGGGCTCTTCTGTCTTCGGGAAGCTGGCCTCCCCCTCCCCCTATGCATACGAGTGCGCACAGGGTGACTCCGAAGCTCCGGCTCGCCGCCCGTCTGTCCGTCCGCAGGGCTCCTCGTCCTGCCGATCTGAGGGTGGGTCTCGCGTGGTCACCAAGGCCCAAGAGGGGCCGCGGTGTGTGATCCTCGATCGGTCCTCCGTCGCGATGATGTGGGGCACAACGGGTTGCGCCCCTTGCGCGCCTCGAGTCATGAATCGTCACACGAGTCCAGACACCCACGCCATCCGCATCGTCGTGCTCACACTGCCCGTATTGAATGTCCGCATCGACAATGAATTTGATAGGAACAATTTTGATGACCTCTTTAGGACAGAGCGTTGCCTGGGCGCGCCAAGGGCGGGAAAAGGCCAAGCGCGCGGCTGCAGTGTCCCTTGCTGTCGATGACACTGCGAGCCAGGCTCGACACGGTTCCTCCCTTTTACATGTTAATGAGCGGCCACACCCCCTGCTGGCTGTACTGGCCAGCCGAGGCACACATCTGCAAGACATTGGGCAGCGCGTCCTATATGGTGACTGATTGCTTCCGCCAGGCGTTTGGAGAATTTTCGGCAGAGGCAGCTTTTCTAAGAAATCTAGGGCAGAGTGGGTGGCCGAAAACTGGGCGCGAACCGATGTCTCTGCCCGATCACTCGCTTTGATTGATCAGCAATTATTATACTAAATCAAAAAAAATTGCTGCCACCTTACAACGAGTAAAAATTGAATGAAATAATTCCTGTTTTATTCAGAAATGAAAATTGCGTCTCTGAAATTGAATAGTTTCACTATAACGACCTCATCTACCCGCATAAAGCGCAATGAAGCAAATTGATACGATATGTAGGGTACGGTCTTGGAAATAATTGCGCCCAAATTACCAAATCGCTCGTCCAAATCGAAACTTCATTTTACGTCAAAATTGTTTTTCCAGCTTCGTCTTCCATGATGAGTGTCCACTGCCCAGGCGGTGCCCAGGCCCTCTTCTCGTTACTGACCGACTGAACCGCCGCATTGTTCAAAAGACTTTCACGGTTGTAAAACTTCCCCGACGGAGCTTTTTTTTTTTTTTTTTTTTTAATTTCTGTCTTGCAGTTTGGCTCACGCACGGGTCAACAAACAATGGCACCAGGCTCGCTGGGCTCGTCGTCCGAACGCCGCGTATGGAGGTGCCACCGCCTGTCTCTGTCACTCTGCCGGCAAGAGATGGGGGGGGGGGAGAGAGAGAGAGAGAGAGAGAGAGAGAGAGAGAGAGAGAGAGAGAGAGAGAGAGAGAGAGAGAGAGAGAGAGAGAGAGAGAGAGAGAGAGAGAGAGAGAGAGAGAGAGAGAGAGAGAGAGAGAGAGAGAGACGTTGTCTCTACACGCAGCCACTGGGGTCGCGCGCTCTGTCTGTTGGCCTCATTGCACCGGAAGATTACCACGGGTACTGGACACGGACTGTGTGTGTCGGGAAGACAGACAGACAGGCAGACAGACAGACCGACAGACAGAGATGGCGCAGACATACGGCAGCTCATATTACGCGATTGTGCAGTTAACAGTTGATAGAAAATAGCGTTTCTGCTTCAAGGATGGATTCAGTGAGTCCTAGGCACATTCAGCTGAGCCTCTGATTAATGTTGTGTGGCATCATTCACTGCAGCCATGAAGCTGAAAGCTCGTGTACGACAAGCGTTTGATGTACAGCCAGGTATGCTCACACCTGACAATGGATGAGTATTCGTTATCGTTCAGAGGATTCGCAGCGAGCAGGCAGAATCACCCTTGACAACAATTTTTGGTCCATTTGTTGTTGTCCGAGCGCATAAAAGGCGAGAGAACCCGGCCTGCTGCCCGAATCTCTCTCGCTCTCTCTCTCTCTCTCTCTCTCTCTCTCTCTCTCTCTCTCTCTCTCTCTCTCTCTCTCTCTCTCTCTCTCTCTCTCTCTCTCTCTCTCTCTCTCTCTCTCTCTCTCTCTCTCTCTCTCTCTCTCTCTCTCTCTCTCTCTCTCTCTCTCTCTCTCTCTCTCTCTCTCTCTCTACTGTCATCCGATGACATGGTCAGGTAGAAGGACGGTTCGTCCGGGGCCTGCTCTAACAGCAACTGCGTACTCAGCCAGCGAAACTTTGAGTCTCACTCCGTCGTTGCCGTACCGCTGATTGCATGAATTTTGCAAGGTTAGAAGAGTTCAACTGGTCAATGTTTACAACCTGAAATCTGGGGTAGGCCTGCTTGTTGCCCGTGATGTTTTCACGGGCCTAGCGCCTTCAGCCTGCGGTGAACATGGAGGAGGCCGGTGGGCTGCGATTGAGGCGGCGTCCGCATGACCATGATGACTGGTGATTGTTGAGGAGAGTGGCGATGATCGGGTGACTGGTAGGGCCGGTGCACTGATGGAGCGATGGGTGTTGCACTGCACTTCACTAGTCACTGATATTAAAACTAACTTACTAAAGTTACTCTAATAAACTAAGATAAACGAAAATAGAAGGAGAAAAAAAAACAGCTAGCCAGCTAGCTAGTAGCAAAGGCAGTCAACAGACAAATTTTTTGGTAATTTAAAAGCCAGGAGAGCAAGAAAAATTAAATATTAACATTTCAAATCTTACGACTAATGAAATTATGTGAGGTAAATCATTCAGAATAGCATATACAGATATATATGATGGTGCAGCCCCAAAACCTCCTGAGAGGTCATTTCGTCCGCGTCTTTTCGGTTTCGCATCAAAATTTTCATCTTAAACATTAAGCTTTAGCAACTTTAGCAACAGCTAGGAGTCCCTGACCTAGCCTATGGTGTGCGTCACATTTTTCGTCCAATTTTATTTCTCCCACTCACCTAGAGAAACGAATTTCTAATTCAAGTATAATATAATTCTTCATCCAAGAATGTTTCTTGAATTAACTCCTAGATTGGCTTGATTCAGGAAAATATTCTTCGTACGTAACCTAACCTTTTCATCTTAACCTTAGCAACTAATCTAACCTAACGCTTGTAAAAAGCCAGTCAAAGTGACTGCCTTAAAAATCTTAAAACTGGGTGAGCCGCGATTAGCTAACACGGGCCAGCATCTCCACCATGTTTACTCCGGGTTCTAAGGTGAACTGATAAGCTCTTAGTCACTCGGACTACTCCTCTGACTTGTACGGGAAAGGGGCACTCGGAAAGAATAAACTTAGCTTGGATGTGCAACCGGTCTACTCCCTAGCAGGTTGGCTTTGTATAACTGTCCGCGTGCCTAGCTGGTTTTGCGACTGACTCGTCGCGGCGCTCCGTCTGGGCCGTCGCGCGAGCAGCCGGGCGTAATGTTATTGTTCACATATACTGCGGCGTAGCGCGTACCATGCACTGTGAGCAGTGAGCTGCGAGAAGCTCTCTCTTCCATTCCCTCTGATCCTGATTGATTATGAGAATTCCCGTCTCGGCTAGTCACGGAGCCCATGTTTTCCAAAAATTTCCTGAACTCGTTACATATCGTCGGCACTGCCTGGCGAGGGCACAGTAGGAGGCCCCTGAGAGGTAGGCAATGAGTCGGGGAAGAACAATATCCGAGCCCTTTGTTGTGGTCCAGCGGGCGCTGTGGTCGCACTGCCCACGGCCCTTGCCGTCCTGGTGCCCCATGGTGCTCTAATGAGCCCTCCAGATGAATTAATTGGCAGCGGCAGGGATTAGAGGCCGACTGTTGATGTGATGTATGTTGTTCGGTTGTAGTTTGCCGGGCACGCTTGTTCAATGAGTCGTATCGCGAGGAAGAACAGCGTGGGCCGCCGGTGTACCGGAGAGCTACACTCAAAATTAAATCCGATCGAATAGGGAATCCCGGAGGAGATTTCTCATAATGGCCCGCAACGCTCCTCTTGTGCATTGCGGCTTGTTACTTCCAGTTCGGACTTCCCCAGAGTACTGCGAATGTTTGGGGCCGAAGCTTCGGCTCGAGCTCATGAGTGGAAGACCCCCACGTCGCCAAAAAGGGCGCGGTGAGCGTGACAGAGGCTGGCATGGCAGAGGAAGCCTCTGAAACCCTATCTGATCGGCCTGAATCGCCTGCCGCCGCCCGCCGGCTCCGGCCTGCCTCGGTGTCAGCTGGCTAGCAGGGCCAGGTGGGTCCATGCCCGGGCCGGGCCGTGCCGCCGTGCCCGGCCTGCTGTGGCCCGCCGGGTCGGCCGGGGGCCGGAGGGGCGAAGGAGGGGGAGGGGCCCCGCGGGGGAGGAGGACGGGCAGATTAAGGGTTTTAAAGGTCCGGCCCCACCCCTCAATAATGTCATCCGGTGCCGGCAGGCCGCAAGAACATTGCTCTCAACACGCCAACAATCACACACCGCCAGGCATCACTGTTGATGAGGTCGGGAGAGAGGCGTGTGCTCGAGGTGATTTGGTAGCGGGGGCGGCGAGGAGGAAGGGGGGAGGGGGGGTGCTAGAAATTGAGGTACGTACGCAAAGGTGCCACCAGGGCCCAAACGCAGACGCATAAATCATTCTTTATTATCGCGCGTGTTTTCCTGCCGAGGCCCGAATGCCCGTCGTATCGGAATCCGCAGGAATAAAGGGTGCCTCTAATCAGAACGACTGTTGCATCCCCGCTGTCCGGGCGGCCCTCCGGCGGTCCTCGGGTGGCCCCCGCAGCCCCCGCAGCCCCCGCAGCCCCCGCAGCCCCCGCATCAGGGCGGCGCTGCGGCGGCAGATGCCCGGTTCTGATCCGCTCGCGACGCGTATTTATCATTCACGCAGCGCAAGTACCTCGGCCCCCTTCCTTCCTGCGTCGTCATCAGCAGCGGGGCGCGCTCGTTTAAATGGCCCTCCGCGGGGTCCGCGGGTCCTCGCGGGTCCCCCGCCGCCGCCGCCGCCGCCGCCGCCGCCGCCGCCGCCGCCGGAACCGTCCGGAACGACGCGGGGCTGCGTCCGCGCCGGCCGTGCCCGGCTGTGCCCTCTGCCCCTGATGGCATTCGGAGCGAGACGGTCGGGCTGCGTCCGGGGCGACAACGCCGTGGCCAGGCGACGCCAGGCGACGCCCTCCGTGTATACCGAGCGGAGAGGAGAGGGGAGGACACAGGCAGGCGGGGCCAGGCGGGGCCAGGCGGCGCAGTCCGACGCGACGCCAGGTTTCCGTTTGATTCCCGCGCGGCAGCGACGCGGCTCGCTTCGGACCATTTTCGGCTGGAGATTATTATTATGATTTTGTTGCCGCTGCTGCCGCCGTTGCTGCTGCTGCTGCCGCCGCTGCTGCTGCTGCTGCCACCGCCGCCGCCGCTGCCGCCGCCGGCGTCATGCAGACTGACTTCCCCCCCCCCCCCCCACACACACAAATACAAATGACCGACCAATGTGCCCCGCTGTAAGTAAGCACACTGCTTCCTGCAGAAAAGGGTTGACGGGTCAGAGGGGTGAATAAGGGGCTGGCGGGGGTGGGAGGGAGAGAGAGAGAGAGAGAGAGAGAGAGAGAGAGAGAGAGAGAGAGAGAGAGAGAGAGAGAGAGAGAGAGAGAGAGAGAGAGAGAGATAATTGAACACAAAAAGTAGGGAGCGCGCTGCTGCGGTGATTAAAATTTCACTTGTTCATAAACGACGCGCAGCAGCAGCAGCGGCAGGGGGAACGCCCTTTCCGCGTCCATTTTGCCTCGTCGGTTGACGAAGATGACGATGATGATGACGGTCGCGCGGGGAGTGACACACAGGGAGGTCCTTCTATTCGCCAATTAGCATGCAAAACGAACGGTTTTACCTTTCAAATTTGGCGCCATCTATCGACCCCGCATAGCTCCCCTCTGTGAAGTGCGGTCCGAAGCACAGCGTGAGTCGTGAGCCGTGAGCACAGCGGAGCACAGCCACGAGGAGTGATCGCGTTGGGTATCGTCGTGGTATCGTTGCATTGGAGGGGCGGAGGGCGGAGCGGCGGTTGCGGCGGTTGAGGCGGTGGCGGCGAGGCGAAGGAAGAGGTGCGAGCTTACGACTCGTAAGTACGGGGTCATGCTCCAACGTGTTGCTTGCGGGAAAAGCCCCTTACCATTCCCATTTTCACAGTAAACCGGCAACAACCAGCGAGACCCCAAAGCAAGGATTCGTTAATGAATTCCGAGATAAGTTCTGTGCCGCGGCTGCAGCGCCCCCGGCTGCCGGCTGCTTGTTGGTCATGGCTATTCATAAAGTGTTGCGGACGGCCGCAGAAACGAGCAGCAATTTTGCATGTTGCATGGCACGGCGCATGGCACGGCGGCACGGCGATCTGCTGGCGGTCCCGGGGTCACACAGCCAGGCGGTTTGCAGGCCAGATTGGCGGATAACAGCTGGGGACAGATTCGGAGAGGGCTGTGTTTCCTGGCCTTCCTGGCGGCCTCTCTGCCCGCGATATGCTGCTGCGATGAACACTGCCCGGGTGTGCTGGCCATCGGCATCTCCGAGCGAGCGCCCCCCTCGACGATGGACAGTAGTTTGTGTGCAGCCACTTAAGCTCTTTAATTTCGGACAGCAGCCAATCCGTCACACTCATCTCGAGCGGAAATCGAAAACCAATCCGATATTTGGTGGGTTTCGATACGAGGCAGCTGAGCGCCCGCGGCCGCTGCACCCACCCCACCCCTGCCCCCGCAGCGATGTGCGATATCGGAGAGGGTGGGACGGCCACTCAAGGTGGTCAATCCGAGAAGCGCCCCCCCCCCTAAAAATAAAACAACAACAAAAAAACAAACATTAAACAGCTAGCGGCCGGGGTAGGCAACCAGAATAACAAACGCCTGAATGTAGGCAAACTCTCTAAAACCCAAGTCTAGCTCGGTTCTTGTCGGATGCCGTGGCGGAGATACTCTCTGCTGCGGTGCCCCTCATGATAACCGCGGTCTGTTTCCTCTCAAGTTCTTCTTTGCCATCATCTGCACTCCGGTTCGAGCTCCTCCGGAATACCCTATTCATCCTGGTGTTCCAGATGCAGCCTGCCGTGCGCCTCCGCACACATGTCGCTGATTGTCAGCAGCCAAACACAGTGGAACTTTCTTAGCCCGCAATCTGCGCCGTCGGCTGCCTCGACGACTGCTGGGGCTGTACGGCGGCGCGGGGGCGGCGCGGGGGCGGCGCGGGGGCGGCGCGGGGGCGGCGCGGGGGCGGCGGTGCGAATGTGAATCCGTTCGTATCACGCGCCATTTTACCAGCGCAACCACCGCCGCCTTCTATTCGTAATTTGTGGCGCGCGCGTGCCCACCAGGCGGCCCGAAAGGGCGCTCCGAAGGCGCCGATGGCTTCCTGCGTGGATGATGCCGTGAGAGAGAGAGAGAGAGAGAGAGAGAGAGAGAGAGAGAGAGAGAGAGAGAGAGAGAGAGAGAGAGAGAGAGAGAGAGAGAGAGAGAGAGAGAGAGAGAGAGAGAGAGAGAGAGAGAGAGCGAGGTGAACGGCAAACGCAGAGCGCCAAAGTTCCCGTGATGGAGATAAATAGATTCCACGTCCGCCATCTCTATCTTCCCTGTCGACGCTCCCTGCTGCTTAGCCGTCGTGAGCGCGTTTTCGCCACCAGTTGAACAATTTTCTCCATGAGGAGGCCTAAATCAAGTTTTAAGAGCAACGCGAGGGGCGGGAGGGCCCCGTGGGGCAGGCAGCGGGGGCAGCGGGGGCTGCGGTGGCTGCGGGGGCAGCGGGGGCAGCGGGGGCAGCGGGGGCTGCGGGTGCAGCGGGGGCTGCGGGGGCAGCGGGGGCAGCGGGGGCTGCGGGTGCTGCGGGGGCAGCAAGGGCTGCGGGGGCAGCGGGGGCGCCCACCTCGTATGGCAGCCACGTCCCGCGGGGATGTGTATGGATCACTCGGGGCTGCGCCGGGCTGCGCAGCGCCGCACATGCCCCCGGGCCAGGCCCGCCCCCGGAGCCGCCCCAGGCCCGCCCCCGGAGCCGCCCCAGGCTCGCCCCCATGCCTGGGGGGCCGACACATCCCCGAGGTCGTGCCTATCAGCGCCTCAATCTTTCGCGCGGAATATATCAGAGCAGCCCGCGTGGAGGGAACCCCGAACCCCGCCTAAAACTTCTGTCTCACAGCCGTCACGGAGGCAGCGGTATCGGTGATGAGGACGCTGGTCGCGCCGCGTTTCTATAGCGACGGAAGAAAGACGGGGCACGGAATGATGGAGCCGTTAAAACGGCAGACGGCCAAGTGACTGCCATCGTATTAAATTTTAACCGGCCGACCGGGCGGGTCGGGTGCGCGGATAGTGACTCAATCCAGAATGATGAGTTATTGGTCCTCGGGCAAAAGGCGTTAACGCGTCCCGCCTCTCTCGCAGGCATCGCCGTCCGTGTTTCTTCTCTCTCTCTCACACACAGTTTCTTACACACTCTCCCTCTCCCTCACCCTGATGCTGAGCTCCACTGTCACAGCCGACAAGCCTGGAAATGAAATCTATTTTCCTCCCCTTTTTTGTTGACGCGTCTGTCTTCGTCTTCCCCGGAAAAAGCATGCAGACTGGCGCACACACCTAAAACAGACTCTCAACCTCTCAGCTTCTCACTCCGGCTTGTCACCGTGGCGCCCAACTCTGCCCTGCCTCATTGAAACTGTAAACGCGGCTCTAAATGGAAGCAGCACTCCATATTTAGGTTCGAACAGGAGAGGACTGACGTTGAGCCAGGCGGCTGGACGGCAGGCGCGGATCCAGGAGCCACTTTGGGGGGGGGGGGGGCAATGTACCACTTTTTGCCTACTTACAGGCAAAAAGTTCGGCGGGTTGCCAAAATTTCAGGCGCCCTTCGGGCGCTTGGTAGCATCTTAAGGGGGGGGGGGGGGGGGGGGCAACCCCTTTTGCCCCCCCCTCTGGTATCCGCGCCTGCTGGACGGTTTATTTCTCATGGTGGGATCTCGACGGCGCCGCCGGGCGCAATAGTTTCCGTTTGGCATCTCTCATCGCCGTAAAATTGCAGTCGACTTTTGATCCCCCGGATTGAAGAGGGTCTTCGCAACGTGCAATTACGATACAAAATTTAAATGGAGCACGCGGCTGATATGGTTGGCAAGGTCGTTGGAGTGCGAGTCCAGACGGACTGATAGGTATCGAGAGCGTATCACACACCTGGTACGGATTGGTCATCTAATCACGCAATTACAGCCAATCGTCGACTCCCCCTGCATTAATTCCCCCACCCTCCCTGACCAATCCAGAGCGAGTGGGGGCAGAGTTGGGGAGAGGGGGGGGGGGCGTAAACGTCAGCAAAACACCTTCCAATCTTTTACAATTAATTTTTCTTTTCTCGAGGCATGGTTCGCGTCTCCGCCCGCACGCGACTGCGTGTCTGCGGCAGTAATAATTATATCTTTCTCGCTCACTCTTCTGAATATTAAATTGTACCAGAGAGAGAGAGAGAGAGAGAGAGAGAGAGAGAGAGAGAGAGAGAGAGAGAGAGAGAGAGAGAGAGAGAGAGAGAGAAACAGACAGGCACAGACTGAGACTGAGACTGAGAGAGAGAGCGAGAGAGAGCGAGAGAGAGAGAGAGAGAGAGAGAGAGAGAGAGAGAGACAGAGAGACAGAGAGAGAGACAGAGACATACAGACAGAGAGAGAGAGAGAGAGAGAGAGAGAGAGAGAGGGAGAGAGACAGACAGACAGAGAGGTGATGTGTGTAATAGAAATCAAATCCGGCCTGCGGTTTGTGTGGCACATCGGTTGCCAGCGTTGGCAGCCGCGGCCTATTCCGATGTGCTAAGGGTGGAGAGGGACCTGCGGGGGCCTGCGGGGACCTGGGTGGGGTCCTGCCGGGTCCTGCCGCGGCCGGCGTGACGTGTAGCAATTTATGGCCCGGGTTGGGAACCCCGTCCGCCCGGCTAGGTAGACTGCCCCGGCACGCACGAGTGACGCTTCGGGTTGCCTACACGCCCGGCGCCCTTGTCCCCGCGGCGCCACAGGCCGCGGACGGAAATGGACGAGAAGCCAAGAACATCGTCGGAAACACAACGTGGGCATCAAAATGTGGGAGGCTTAGCTCGCGCTGCTGATGTGCTCCGCGCGGCTTGAGGAGGTGACTCTGTGGGAGGCTTAGCTCGCGCTGCTGATGTGCTCCGCGCGGCTTGAGGAGGTGACTCTGTGGGAGGCTTAGCTCGCGCTGCTGATGTGCTCCGCGCGGCTTGAGGAGGTGACTCTGTGGGAGGCTTAGCTCGCGCTGCTGTTGTGCTCCGCGCGGCTTGAGGAGGTGACTCTGTGGGAGGCTTAGCTCGCGCTGCTGATGTGCTCCGCGCGGCTTGAGGAGGTGACTCTGTGGGAGGCTTAGCTCGCGCTGCTGATGTGCTCCGCGCGGCTTGAGGAGGTGACTCTGTGGGAGGCTTAGCTCGCGCTGCTGATGTGCTCCGCGCGGCTTGAGGAGGTGACTCTGCGGGCCGCTTGGAGTAGTTCTGCGCTGACTGACCCTTCAGCAGCGCAAGCTCAGCCTCGAATATTTTACGCTGGCTCGTGGCCGACGCCGTGGCGGAGATACTCTCTGCTGCGGTACCCCTCATGACACCCGCGTGGAGTTTACGATGATGTTCTTCTTCTTCTTCATTTCCGGTTTAGCCTCTCTCCGAAATACCCTATAACATCCGCTCTGCCGGGAGTGGCTGCGGCGGGCCGGGCAGAGCGGCGGCAGCCAGCGAGCGGCCCGGCCAGCTAATCCCCGTAATGCTTCCGAGATATCGACTGCATTTCCAAGTCGATCGGCCGTCCGGCCCGGCGTCCCAATTTACCAAAGCAGCACCGTGCCGCCGCCTGGCCGCGTGTTTGTTTTGCGTTGTCGCAGACCACACCGCGCGGCCCGGGCCGTCGGGCCTGCGCCCCGCCTGCGCCCCGCCGGCACTTCCCCCTGCACGTTATTTATCTGTTATTTATTCCCCTGTTTGCTTTCTGTTTGGGTGCGTCGCTGAAGTGAAGACAGCCGTGGCCAAAGTTTTTCCGGCCGCTCCTCCCGGCCCGGCCCCGGCCCGGCCCTCCCTGTGGCTCCCGCTCCGACTGACGCTGACGCCGCCGAGGTGTGCGGCACCGCCGAGGTGTGCGGCACCGCCGAGGTGTGCGGCACCGCCGAGGTGTGCGGCACCGCCGAGGTGTGCGGCACCGCCGAGGTGTGCGGCACCGCCGAGGTGTGCGGCACCGCCGAGGTGTGCGGCACCGCCGAGGTGTGCGGCACCGCCGAGGTGTGCGGCACCGCCGAGGTGTGCGGCACCGCCGAGGTGTGCGGCACCGCCGAGGTGTGCGGCACCGCCGAGGTGTGCGGCACCGCCGAGGTGTGCGGCACCGCCGAGGTGTGCGGCACCGCCGAGGTGTGCGGCACCGCCGAGGTGTGCGGCACCGCCGAGGTGTGCGGCACCGCCGAGGTGTGCGGCACCGCCGAGGTGTGCGGCACCGCCGAGGTGTGCGGCACCGCCGAGGTGTGCGGCACCGCCGAGGTGTGCGGCACCGCCGAGGTGTGCGGCACCGCTGAGGTGTGCGGCACCGCTGAGGTGTGCGGCACCGCTGAGGTGTGCGGCACCGCCGAGGTGTGCGGCACCGCCGAGGTGTGCGGCACCGCCGAGGTGTGCGGCACCGCTGAGGTGTGCGGCACCGCCGAGGTGTGCGGCACCGCTGAGGTGTGCGGCACCGCCGAGGTGTGCGGCACCGCTGAGGTGTGCGGCACCGCCGAGGTGTGCGGCACCGCCGAGGTGTGCGGCACCGCTGAGGTGTGCGGCAGCGGGGTGCGTCGACCCGGGACGTCCCCGTGCAGCTGACTACCGCTATGGGCAGGAAAATGAATTCAGAATTTTGCATACTTTAATGTAAAAAGTCGTCGGTTCGGAAACACGCGTCGTAGAGTGGTGACGGCACAGTACATATCGTCGTGCTGTGGGTGGGAGGTTCCTGGCGGAGGTATTTCATTCCAGGATACACGGAGGGGGACAGGCTTCTTCTGCCGGCCCCCAGCTGCCCCCGGCTGCCCCCGGCTGCCCCCGACTGCCCCCGGCCCGCCCCGCCTGACTGTCCCGGGGTCGACCACTTCGTCCCAATCTTGTTCCACCGATCTTGTAATGCCTTATTGCAAAGGCTGGGGGATTTATTTTTATTCCCGCGAAGAGCGTAAGGGGAAGCGCGCGTGTGGGAGTGGGAACCGATGGCGGCCAATGGCGGCCAATGGGGGCAGGGGGCAGGTACCGCCGCACGAATTTGTGTTAGTAATTACCCAATTAGAGTGTGCGGCCTGATAGGGTGCTCCAGCAGTCAGGTCAGGGGACGAAAATAGCTCCACAGCGCGGTGACACCTTCAGAAGTGAGACATGAAAAATCCAAATACGTGACCTCACCAACCCCTTCCAAAACGCTGAAGCTTTCCATACCTAACCGCGCGTGTTACCGGCCTGGATGTGATTTTGTACTTCCGTTTCGTCGGATGTATTTTATTGACATTGCCGGGTGGGAACCGCAGTGGGGACGGGAATCTTCTGTGAGAGATCTCGGTTATCCGGAGAAGAAGACAATGACCTCTCTGGCGCGCACAGACTCCAGCACGCACGCACTATAAAGTGGTCTTCGGCACCTGCAGCTGCGGCAGCAGCCTGTTGGTATGGGACGGGGCCTCCTCCCGGCGCCGCTCGGCCACGGGCCCGGCTGCGGGCCAGGCCGGCAGGTGCGTATGTAGAGTGGACAGGACAGGCAGGTGCGGGCCGGACTCGACCGGACCGCGAGGCGAGGGCGCTGGCCTGGCCGGGCATGGCTGGCCGGGCCGCCGGACACGCAGCGGACCCGCCTTTTCTTCCACGTCCTGGCGGCCGGCGTCGGGAGGACCATTCCGAACGTTGGCGGCTCGTGCCAACAACATAAATAAATGGCACCTGCAGCGGGATGGTTTCGGCACTCTGTGTGCCAAAAGTGCAGTGGCAGGGGAGCAGCCGGTTCCGGGCCCGCTGCCACCGCTGCTGCCCTCTCTGTCCTCCTTTCCGGCCCGGTCCGGTCGGTCACTCCGTGCGTGTGACAAGACAGGCGGCGCTCAGCAGCAGCGCTCAGGCAGGGCTCAGCAGCGCTCAGCGGCGCTCAGGCAGGGCTCAGCAGCGCGCCTTCGCCTTTTCTCCGGCCGGCCGCCCTGCTCCCGGCCGCCGGCCCGAACTGCCTCTTCCTGTTTACGGGACCCCGCATTAAAACGGGGCCGCCCATGCCGATTATTTGGCGCGAACAATGCCGCCAATGTGAGTCGGGCAACAGCAGAGCGGCGAGCGGCGAGCGGCGGCGAGCGGCGGCGAGCGGCAGCGGCGCCAAGCGACGCAGTGGTAGACCGTTTCTTATTTTCAAAATGTTCGAATTCAATTTAGTTCCGGGTCAGAGAACAACCCTTTCGGGGTCCTGATCCACGGCCCGAAGTCTAGTAGCGGTGTGACGTCATTTAGTGGTGCCGCGGGGGGCGGATAATACAATTTCTCAAAATTAAAAATTTCAGTATTTATTAGATCGAAGAAGCATCCTACGACACTAAAATTTCAAGGAAAACGTCGTATCTCTTACGGTTTCAGAGAATCGGCATTGTAAGAGCAAATATCAAGCAAAACTGCGGTATACGCGATTTTTGCACTTACAATGCCGATATCTCCGAAACCGTGAGAGATACGACGTTTTCCTTGAAAGTTCAGCCCCTGTAGATGCCACTTTACCGGCCTTGATAGTGGAATTTTTTTCCAAAGTTTTAGAGAAGGCATTAATTTAGGGGCATTTTGGTCCCCCGCGGAACCACGAAATGACGTCACACCGCTACTAGACTTCGAGCCGTGCATCAGGACTCCGAAATGGTTGTTTTCTGACCCTGAACTAAATTTGGATTCGAACATTATGAAAATAAGAAGCGGTCTAACGCAGTGGCCTGCCTGTTGCAAAGGGAGTCACCAAAAAGCACGTTTGAATTTTCTCGCACTGAACGGCGACGCCGAGCGCCTGCGAGTGTCAGGGTAGGCCAGCCCGCACGACGCGCGCGCGTGCAGAAGTCCGGGTTGCCTACCCAGCAGGCGCCATCTGTTCCCTCCCAGACTTGACAGGCCAATCTCCGGCCTCGCTCTCCACCCTGACATGGTGGCCGGCCGCGAAGCAGTGCTTGGCGGACGACTCAATGCTTTTCCAGTCCAACAAAAGAGTCAATTAACCCATTAGACTAATTTGCGGGGCGGTCGGGTAGGTGGTCGCGTCGCACGACGGAGGACGGCGGCGGCAGTGCCGCCTTGAGCTGGTTTCGCGGAGCCCCCGGCTGCCCCCGGCTGCCCCCGGCTGCCCCCGGCTGCCCCCGGCTGCCCCCGGCTGCCCCCGGCTGCCCCCGGCTGCCCCCGGCTGCCCCCGGCTGCCCCCGGCTGCCCCCGGCTGCCCTCGACTGCCCTCGGCTGCCCCCGGCTGCCCCCGGCTGCCCCCGGCTGCCCTCGACTGCCCTCGACTGCCCTCGGCTGCCCCCGGCTGCCCCCGGCTCTCTGTTGCCGCGGCCGCCGAGCTGCTCCGCTATTGCTGTGTGCCACACCGAGACTGGCCGTCGTCGTCGCCACGCCACGCCACGCCACGCCACGCCACGCCACGCCACGCCACGCCGCGCCGCGCCGCGCCGCGCCGCGCCGCGCCGCGCCGCGCCACGGCGAGGTTGAGTCTCGGTTCGGCCGAGCGGGGCAAACACTTGGCTTCCTTTTTCCCACGAGACAATGACTGACCATTGGCAGCCCCGGCAAGTAAGCAATGCGCCTTGCCTTCCTCCGGCCGGCACGGCCGGCACAGCCTGGCGCAAAGGGTACACAGCACCACAGCACCGGGACCGACCGGACCGGACCGGGCGTCGCAACGGCGTACGGCTTCACTCGGCCGCCCCACCGACCCCGCCGGCCCCGCCCGCCCGCCTACCAGAGGCCCGTCCGTCCCGTCCCGCACCGGAGACCGGCCGGAGTTGCAGGGTAACGCCGAGTGAAAAACTCGTCGCTCTTGTTAGGATGAATGGAGTGCGTGGGCCGGGTCGGGTCGGGACGGACACGGACAGCTGAGGGAGATGCGGGCGAAGCGAGGCGCGGCGAGGCGCGTCCTTGCAGCTGACCGCTGTGCCGGAGGCCGGAGGGCGCGAGCAGCGCGAGCCACTGGCCTGCAGGTGCCTCCATGCACTTGAACGGGCCGCCGGGGGGGGGGGGGGGGGGGGGGGGGGGGGGGGGGGGGGGGCAGGAGCCCCATTCGGCCGGGGCCGTGCCATGCCATCCGGCCTGTGCGTGTGTGTGTGCGTGCGGGAGGCAGGTGCCAGCGACAGGTGCAGCCCGAGGCGTGCCCCAGCGCCCCCGCCGAGCCCCGTCATACACGCCGGGCCCCACATAACGTCCGTTAGACGTCCGCGTGCATACAGCGCGACAATTCAGCCGGAGTGAACGCGTGTGTGTTGGCTTGGTGTAGGTGTGCACAGTGCGTGCGGGCACGGTGAGGGTTTGCCACGGAACGAGGACCTCAAGGCTACCCAACGACAGCATGTCCCCCCCCCCCACCCTCCCTCCAACTTTCATCCCCCCAGCTCCGCGCTCGCTGCTGCGCCAGTTCCTAGCAGCCGTTGTTCGCCGTACTTGTCTCGCAAACGCTCATATTTCTTCACGAGTGCCGCCGCCATGGCCGTGCCGTTGTCGTGATCCACTTGTGGCACTACTGCCGCCACGCCACTGCCGCCGAGGCAGGCGCCACTTCAGGAGCCCACAGTAGCGCCCCCCCCCTTTCCCCCGCACAAATCTGAGAGTGGGAAGGAACGGAACAGCAATACAGCAAGCTTGCTGCTTGGTTTCAATTCCGCTGGTCGCACACGGCCAAGGACGCGGAGTGCGCGACTCACAGAGACAGAGCAGAGAGAGAGAGAGAGAGAGAGAGAGAGAGAGAGAGAGAGAGAGAGAGAGAGAGAGAGAGAGAGAGAGAGAGTAAGAGAGAGAAGAGAGAGAGAGAGAGAGAGAGAGAGAGAGAGAATAGAGAGAGAGAGAGAGAGAGAGAGAGAGAGAGAGAGAGAGAGAGAGAGAGAGAGAGAGAGAGAGAGAGAGAGAGAGAGAGAGAGAGAGAGAGAGAGAGAGAGAGAGAGAGAGAGAGAGAGAGAGAGAGAGAGAGAGAGAGAGAGAGAGAGAGAGAGAGAGAGAGAGTCAGAGAGAGAGAGAGTCAGAGAGAGAGAGAGAGAGAGAGAGAGAGAGAGAGAGAGAGAGAGAGAGAGAGAGAGAGAGAGAGAGAGGGGGGGGGGAGGGGGGCTGCTCCTCGCTCTTGTTGCGGTGAGTACCTCTCAGGGGGGGAGGGGGGGTTGGACTTGAGCCCGCGACTTGTCGGCGGCCGCCTGGGTGTGCGGTGCCGCCCGGTTGCCGCCGCGACTGTTCGCCTGGTGTTGCGGCTCCGCCCTCTCCGCACCCTGGGGAGTTAGACTTTTAACGTTCGTGGCGCAGCATAGTATGTTTTTTGGTGTGTAGAGCCCCCTCCCTCCTCTTCCCTCCCTGACTGCCCTGCGTCCCTTCGAATTAAGCGCTGTATTTGCTTTCGAAATTTTCTCCCCCTTTGCTTGTATTTGTTTTTGCCACTTGCATGCTCCACCGCCGGCAAATGGGATCGGCCCGTAGCAGGGCAGCAGGGGGCGCGGACGCGGGGGCGGACCGGCTGACCCGCAGACCCTGCGCCCCTCCCCGCTGCCCGCCGTCCCTCAGGGTAAGGGGAGGCTACGAGCTGCTTGTAAACCGTGTGCCGCCAAATATCGGATTCCGAAATACTTCTCACCGCACTACTACTTTTTCTTTTCCGATCCGCCGCGCAGCACGGCAGCACCGGGGCTTAGGGCTGTGCGATATCACGATATATCGAGTCTATATCGATATCACCTTGATATCGAGGGGTCCGATATTTGTTGTCAAACCTCATCGATATATCCAGATACCAATATCCCGATAACCTTCGATACCACGATATCCCCCGATATTACGATATTCCTCGAAATCGCGACGTCCCTCGATTACCGCGACATCCCTCGATATCGCTCGATACCACGATACCCTTCTTAGGGTCCATTCTTAGGACCCCCCGCCCTTCCCACGTAATCACGTGCTAACCTTACCATCCCCATGTTAAAACATAGGAGGTAATCTGTGCCTAGACCCCCCCCCCTTCCCCTCTTCAAAAAGTTACGTCATATATGTGATTAGCCCCATACCAAAAACTCCCGATACCACGATATCACTCGATACCACGATATCCCTCGATATTCCTCGATATTACGATATTCCTCGATACCTCGATATCCCTCGATACCACGATATCCCTCGATATCGCGATATCCCTCGACATGCCGATATCCGTCGATATCCCAGACATATCGTCGATACCATATATCGATCCATCCCTCGATATGAAGTTAATATCGTATCGCGATATCAAAAAATGAATATCGCACAGCCCTAGCGGGGCTCCTCGCAAATCTCTGCGGTTGTACCACACCGGCCGGCCCGCTGCTCCAGCCCCAAAGCCTGACGGACTCGGTGTAGCAACTTTTGGCGAGTAGCAGATTGAATCAACAGCAACAGTGGATCTGGTTCTGTCCTTTCATCCCCCGGACCCGCCCGGGAGGCCCGGGGTGAGGCGACGGGAGGCCGAGAGTGCCGTGACAAGTGCCCCGCCGCGTCCGCCCGCGTCGGAAGAGGAAGAGTCCGTCAGGCAGGCCGAGCCGGGCCGGGCCGGCCGGGGTGTGACAGTCCGAGCTCAAAGATCGCACCGCAGCCGATTCTGTAAGAACACTTAACACCTCCCCTCCGGCCCGGCACGGGCCTCGTGCAACTCTGCCGTCTCGTCGGTGGGCCAACGGGGCATGCAGAATTACAGCGACAGAAAACCTTTGTATGTGCACTCGCTGCTTCCGCCCCCCCCCCTCTCTCTCTCTCTCTC